>PVLA01009867.1:0-69853 GCA_004027455.1 Hydrochoerus hydrochaeris
TGCCCTGAGACACTGGACAGGCAGCCAGAGACGGGCAACTAGGACACATATGTTACGCCACCGGCCGCCTAAGACAGGCACAGGACCAATTGCTGTCCTGCAGGCCCATGACGGGTAAGGCCTAGTTGGGTTCATATGAAGAGTCCTTGACCTAAGACAGGCGCTGTCCTCACAGGGACTGCCATACTCCCATAAGTGATAAGGGAAAAAATGTAGGGAACGGCATGATAGCTTCACACATCTCTCCCTCCTGCGGGCATCCAGGTGCATCAGATTACATTTCCCAAGCTAATTAAATAAGATTAAAGTGTTACAAAGGTGAAAAAGTTAATTAACACCTATTGTTTAAGATTATCCCTGCCTGGCCCTAAGCCTGGGACGCTTCCTGCTTAGGGTTGAGGTTACTGCCAAAAGTTAGCAAATATATACTCCAGCTTCTAAAAAATAAAGCAGATTCAGATTCACTCGCAGACTGGTGTGCAGTGTCTTCTGTCTCTCACTCGCTGACTCCCTGACCACCTTTGGGACCCCTGAGCCCTGCCGCAGCTGGACTCTGGCAATAATCCATTCTCGTAAATTACTTAGAAGTTCTATACATGTATAAGTCTCTACACATATACCTAGCCTTTCTGTATTAGAGGGAGAAACAAATCAAAACAAGTCAACAATACAAATTCCTAGAGAAACATGAAATGGAAAGGACATATAAAACCATAATACTAGGTGATCCATGGTAGTTACTATGATGTCTCTTGTTATTTTCAATAATATTGTCTATATCATCAAACATAGTAAACTTAGCACTGCATTGCACTATTAATAAAATCTAAACATTGGAGACTTTATAGGACTTCAAAGGCAGTTAATCAAACCAGAATGGGTATCCTACTGAATCCTGTCATCTTCAGAGTAGTTGCCCCTAACTCTCAGACTTGACACTCTTAAGCATACCAGATTCAAATAAAATCAGTCAAGATAAAACAGTGATATAACTAATCTTCTCTGTCTTACCTCTGCTATGCTATTTTTCTGTCATTATTGTTTACTTTTCTCCTTCCAATGTCTGCCCTTTTCTTTGAGGCCTTTCTGTCATTGTTCCAGGAACCCTGGTGATTTTCTTCTCTCTCTCTAGAATGTGTCCTTCAGTATTCTTTGCAGAGTTGGATTGGTGGTCACAAACTCCCCCAGTTCCTCTTTATCGTGGAAATATCTTGTCTCTCCATTAATTTTGAGAGACAGTTTTGCAGGGTACAGCATTCTGGGTTCGAGGTTATTTTCTTTCAGGGCTTGGAATATTTTGCTCCAAGCTCTTCTTGATTTGGTGGTTTGCATTGAGAAGTCTGCTGTGGTTTTGATGAGTTTTCCATTATAGGTAATCTGTTTCTTTTCTCTGGCTGCTTTTAATATTCTGCTCTTGTGATGGATTTCTGGGATCCTGATTATTATATGTCTGGGTGTAGATCTGTTTTGGTTGTAGCTGGCTAGAGTTCTGTATACCTCATTTATCTGAACTTCATTTCCATTACCTATGTTTGGGAAGTTTTCCTTAATTATTTCTGTGAATAGGCTTTTTACTTCATTTGTATTTGTTGCTGCATCTTCATTTACATATTTCATTCTTAGGTTATAAATCCTCTTGTCATCTTCTAGCCTTTGTATTGTTGCTTCCTGGTTCCTTGTTATTTTTAAGAGATCCTTCCTTTCACGATCATATGCTTCAAATCTATCTTCAAGTTTTGAAAGTTTGTCTTTAGTTTCTGTTAAAAGGTTTTGCCAGCTTTTAATGGAGTTTTTAATTTCTGATGATATTCTCTTTGGATCTGTTTCTATATTCTAGGTTTTATTTATATTCTTCATCAAAGGCTTCTCTCCTTTCTCTGGGATCCTCTATTCTTTCATTTGTGTCTACTTGAGGATTACCCAGGACTTCTTTTATTAATCTTCTTATATCTTGCTTCTCCTGAGTTAGAATTTCAGATTTAAATTTGTCGATGTCACGGATGTATTTCTTTATTTCTGACGAGGCTGTCTTTGACATTACAGGTTTGCTGCTCTCAACCTCCTCTGCATTTACCTCTGCTGGACTCACTTTCCCTGGTTCTGCAATTAGAGACCTTTTGCTGTTTCTCTGTCTGGTCATGTTTCCGGCCCCCTTCAGACGGGTGGGTGGTGGAGGTCTCTCCCTAATTGGCTTTTTGAGAGAAGGTTTCACCATGTAATTCACTGTATAGCCTTGAACTTGTTGTGATCTGTCTGCTTCAGCCTCCTGAGTGCTGGGATCATGGATGTGTGTGCCACCACACCTGGTTTGATTTACTTTAGTTTCTTTCATTCTAGGACAGTGCCTTAGCCTGAGATTTGGTTTTTGTGACACTGTCATTTTTGAAGTGTCCAGGCAGGTGGTTTTGTAACCTGTTCCTCAACTTACATTGATCTGATGGTTTCTGTCTGACTCATAGTACTCACCATTGAAGGTGGTAGTGTGGTGATGCCTCTAATTCCTGCCAGTGTTTGTAATTTATCTTTTTCTTAATCTCGTGAGGCCTATTGATTACTGATGCAGTGTCTCTTACTGGCTGTATTTGTCTTGCTGAAGGACCGCTGGCCTTGCTGCCCTCAGGATTCTGTCATCACAGTGCACCTGAGGGCTGGGGCCAAGCCCAGTGTGCAGCAAGCACTCGCCCTTCTCCCATCCCCAGTACCACAAAAATCATAGTATTCTGTGGTTTCCTTCTACTTTGTGGGGTGTGTGTGTTAATTTGTGTTTCCTTCTCCATCTTCACAGGATGGATGTTTTTCGATTACTTTCAGTCTTTTTCCTAATTAACGAATTAAAGTTGTACATTCCTGAGTATAGCTTTCATACCATTTCATAAATTTTGAATACTGTCCTTTTTGCTTGGTTCCCAAGTTTTGTCGAGTATTTTGTCCCAGCAATGAGAGAAAAGTAACCAATGCACCTGGCTTTCTGTCTGTCTCTTTTGGTGAGCACCGCACCCATTTTTGTTTAATACAGTCCAGGGGTGAAGCTGCCAGGTACGCACGGGTTTAGGGGAGACTGCCTTTCTCCCTCCACAGTGGTTGTACCAGTTTATCCTCTGACCCGCATGCTAAAGCTGTTCAGTTGCTTTACACCCCGGACAGTTGAGACTCCTTTCTTTGAGGGCAGAAATAATTCCTTCCTGAACTTGTTCTAACCTACTGGTTTATTGTTTGTTTTGTCTTACCATCTATAGGTCAACCATGTTCTTTTCCTAGAAAATAAACCATTTATGTGGACTTAAAGTTTCATCAGTATAATATTTTGAGGTTTTGATATATATTCATTTCATATTTTTTTCTTTTTCTTTTTTCTTTTTGGTGCCAGGGATCAAACTCACAACCTTGCACTTACAAGGCAGGTGCTTATGCCAGGGCTAAATCCCCGGCCCTCCTTTAGTCTTTGGCATTGCCAATTACACTCATCCACTCTCTATCTTAAATTTCTCTCACCCTAGCAGTCACTGGGCAAATGGGGTCATGCTGCTGGTGGAGTGACCAGTGCCACTGATGGTCATAGGCCTCTGTCCAGGGCTGCTGTCCATCTGTGCTCTGGTACCCAGAGGTGGGGGAATACCTGCAGGGCCCACAATTCACTAGAATCCATGCATATTTGTCCTGTCCCCACCGTGCAAGAGATGCTCCACTGTCTCATGCCCCATGACTGCTCCTTGGGTGGCTGGCACTGTCAGTAGGAATCTTGCTGCTCCGCTTTGGTGACCAGGACGTCTCACCCTGTGGAGCTCTCAGTTGTGGCAGGGGAAACCGGAGAGCAAGTGGAGCCGCTCTGGTTTCTACTTCGTTTCATGCATCCTTCTGTGGGGACACGGACCAGACAGCAGTCTGGTGGCGCCACTCCTGCAGGGCGTCTTCTTGGTGGCACTTCAGCTCCAGTAAAATGCTCAGTGCTCGGGTTTCATCACTGCAGACTGTGTACATGCACCAAATGATCAGCATACTCCACAAGTAAGATAATTATGTGTCAAAGGAAAAAAAAAAAAGGAAAGGAAGCCTGGGAGTGTGGCTCAGCAGCAGAGCATTTGCCCAGCATGTACAAGTCCGTGGCTTTGGTCCCGGGTATCAGACGCACACAAAAGGTATCCATCCACCCACCCATCCATCCATGTGTGTGTATAGATGTAAAAGTCTGGGTACACAGATATGAATTCACATGTGTGTACATATGACTGTATCCGCACATACTCCTTTTTTTTTTTTGAGACAGGTTTTCACTTTGCAGTTTGGGTTGGCCTTGAACTCATTTCATAGCCTAGGTTGGCCTTGAACTCACAGCAATCCTCCTACCTCAGCCTCCTGAGAGCCATGATTCCAGTGTTCACCACCGTGCCTGGCCTTCCCCAGCTTTATTTCACAAAGACCCGAAAGCAACATTACCCAATAGCAATAAATACAACTAAGCAACCGAAATGATGTCTGTCTTGTCTATCCAAAATGCTTCAGCTTTGAAGCATCATGAAATGCTGAGACGATGTGGCTCTTTTTGCACTGTTCATTTTAGTAAGTTTGCTGTCTCAAAGATGTTAGGGTCCTCCCTGCTTTTTTTCCCAGTGCTGGGGATGAACCTAGGGTTTTACACAAGTGCTAAGGCAAGTGCCCTATTACTGAGCTACACCCCAAATCCTAGACCTTAAAAAAAAAATTATTAACACATATTTTACATATTTAAATTTAGTGTGATATTTGCATACATGCATACAGTGTGCACTGATCAAATCCAGCCATCCTTATTTGGTGGACTATTTTATTTCTGGTGCTCTGCATTGTACCTGACATAGCCAGTGCTCAAATATTTGCTGGACAAACCAGTGAATGGCTTTGGAAAACAGGGAAAGCTGCATATTCAACTGAAGCAATGTTCACTTTATTAATATCTTGACGCTAACATTGAGGTGGTTTTATAAAGACTCAAGTGCAAGTGCTCTGACATAGATGACACACTTTGTACTGGGTCAGGATTAGGGTTTTTTAAATTGTATTGACTATAAAAATTCAGGGACTTTTCTTTATAGGAACAAAATAGTAACCGGTTTCATAGGGCAAAAGCAGGGAGGGATTATAACAAATAGAAACTAGTTCTCTCTGTGTTTTAGGGTTAGAACACATACTGGTGACAAAAACAGAGCAACTGATACCAAAAGCCACAGCTGAGGAGGGCAAGCAGTTCCAGAATACTTTTTCCCCCTCCTTCCCAAGCCTCCCAGACCAGGGCTCACAGGCCTGCACCCTCACCTGGCTTCCTCCCCACATGCTGCCAGGTGGTTTGCAATGCTCCCTTGTCCTTGGTGCTCTCCTGTGCCTCCCTTGTGGTCATCTGCTATGCTGTGAGGACCCATCTGTGAGCTCCTGACAGCAGTGCAGGCCGAGGCTCTGCAGGAATCTGTGCCCACAGGATGAGCCCCTGGCCCCTGCACGGTGGATGCAATGTCAGCTTGCTCCTCAGTGGGCAGCTGGTCTTTTCTAGAAACTGCACCGTCCAGAAGGCTTGGCGTTGGCTCTGCTGCTGACTGGCTGGACATGGAGAGGCAGCAGTGGCCATGACAGTCTCAGAAGTGACAGTCCATGCTGTCAGGCCTGTAGGTGGCCATTGCTTTCACAGACACAACACTCTCTGGGGTGGCCATGGTGCAGGTTGGCAAATGTCACCCCGCTAAGACATTCTGCCCATGTGGTTGTGGGCACCTGTTCTACTGAGAATGGCTAGGTGTGTGCTTCAAGTCTGGGCACGGCCCTCCTCAATATGACAGTGGTTAGTCCACAGGCCAGGGACGCAGTGGGGTCTGTCACTCTGCTGCCAAGTGTATCAATCAATGCCAGTTACAGATGAGTTCACAGCCGAGGGTGCCCTGGCCAGAACTGCAGTCAGATCATTAGTACCTCACTGTGAGCTGTTGCTCTAGCAAGGGCAGGAACTGCTCTAACTTGGGCCTCTGGACATCACCATTAACTAGGATCCTGTCTCCAACCATCCTTGAAATGTGTTATTTCCCCTGCCAGTGTAATCACTGAGTAAATGGCTGTCCCTTCCTCGTGGCAGGTAGGGGGTTTTCATGACAGATAGACCTTTGTCCTGGTGTTACAGGACCCTGCTTTCCGGGGACAGCGTGATCTTTTCAATGAGTCACAGATCTGAGAATTGGCTCAGGTCATAGCATTAAGTCACATAATGGTCTCTTGAGATTTAAGTGTGTGACAGATCCTCAGTGATCTCAGGTAAAGCCTGTAATTCCCTATTATCTAGAAAGATCTGGAGGTGATCCACTTGTCTACTGTGTGAATCCCAGTGCCCCAGAGAGTTCTTGAGAATTTCATTCCAGCAGAAGTGCTGCCAGCATGGACACGCAGAACAGAAGGATTTCAGAATGAGTGAAGGCTGTAGGACCCTTTCAGAGTTCTACAGGCAGGAAACAGGCTGACAGAACTACTCAGTGACAAGCCTGTTCCAACTATGAAAAGGAAGGGCTGGACATGGTGGCCTACACCTGTAACCCTACCACTCTGGAAAGCAGGATGAACCCAAGTTTGAGCCTAATCTGGGCAATTTAGTGAGATGCTAGCTCAATGAGAAGGCCTTCAATCCTCAGTACTGTGGGGGAAGGAAAAAGAAAAAAAAAAAAAAAAAAAGGGAAAAGAAAGAGGAAGGGAAAGGGAAGA
Source organism: Hydrochoerus hydrochaeris (assembly GCA_004027455.1). Classification (NCBI taxonomy): domain Eukaryota; kingdom Metazoa; phylum Chordata; class Mammalia; order Rodentia; family Hydrochaeridae; genus Hydrochoerus; species Hydrochoerus hydrochaeris. Next base: position 6,712 of record PVLA01009867.1, read on the forward strand.
AAGATAAACTCAGGCTGTGGATTTAGCTCAGTGGCATAAGCGCCTGCCTTGCAAGCACCCAGTCATGAGTTCGATCCCTGGTACTGATTAAAAAAAAAAAAAAAGATAAACTCAGCCTAAAAAATATCTAATCCACACTGGCCTTGGACTCACCATGTAGCCTAGGTTGGCCTGAACTCATGATCCTCCTGTCTCAGCCTCCAAGGTGCTGGGATCACAGGAGTGGACCTGCACCCCACCCCACCAAGCAAAACCTTGAATGCTAATTCTAATGTTGTAACATCTGTTTCATTAATTGGCTTTTCTCTTGAATATGGACCTGATTTTTCTGTACATACATGTATTCATTTTAAATTATATCCTAGACACCATGAATAATATACATTGTAGAAATTATTAAGTTTTAAATTTTTAAGTAGGCATGTAGCTTGGCTGAAATCAAGTTCAAACTGGTTCCTCTGTGATGGCCAGCAGCTAGAATTTCTCTGAATTCTGTTGACCTTTTCTGGACTGCCTAGAGTCTGCTCTGAATCCTTCAGGGATTAGAGATTTGGGCAGAGTCTACACAAGATATGGGGCATTCCCTTCTCTGATCTGAGATTTACCCCCTTTTCAGGTGCTGGGGTTATTCTGAACCTTTTTTTTTTTATTTTTCCAAGTCCTGGAATTGAACCCAGTGCCTTTGCCTTGAGCTATCCAGGCACTCTGGGAGGCGGAGGCAGCAGGATTATAAATTTGTGCCCAGTTTGGGCAATTTAACAAATGATTGTGACCCTGGCTCAAAAAATAAAGGGGGATGTAGTTCAGTGTGAAGGACATGGGCCAAATCCCCTGTACTACCAAAAAAAAAAAAAAAAAAAAATTTTAGCAGGAGCATTGGTTTGAATAACTGGAATATCAGCCAGCAGTTGTTTTCATATTGTCAGTATGGGACTCATTTAACACTGAAATCTAGTTCTTCAGATACCTCAAGAGGGCTGGATTTAGCTCAGCAGCTCAGGCGCTTAGCCTGGTAAGCACAAGGTTGTGAGTTTGATTCCCAGTAGCAAACAAAAAACAAAACAAGAAAAATAACAAAAACAAAACCCCAAAAAACAAATCCCTCCAAGAAGTTCTACTTGTGAGGGCCTGGCCGGCTGGGAGCGTGTACCCTGGTCCCTCCAGCTAGTGACTCCTGGTCTATTGAGGCAACACCTTCTCCCCACTTCTACAGCTTAACTGGGAAGGAAACTGGCTGCTGGCTGCTCTGGACAGCACTTGTCAGCACAGGGTCAGCGCAGCTGAAGCCCAGCTCTCCGCTGCTTCCTACTGTATCTGTGGTCTCCCACTCCAGCAGGCTGTCCTGTCCACAGAAGCTCCCTGCAGGGCTCTTTGAACGCAAAGACAGGTCTACAAAACTTGGTTGCATTCTCATGATATGGACAGTATGCACCAGGTCAGTAGGTAGAAAGCCTCAAGCAAACTAGTTGACCTTGAAACTCAGCTTTCTGGTCTATAAAACAGTCAAAACTTTCTGTGCCTATAGCATACCATGATATTAAAGATCTGAGATGACTTATCACCACTGTGGACCACAACATGGAGTATACTCTGTAGGTGGAGGCCAGGGCAGAGGCTGTTGAATGTGTATTTGTAGTTCTTTTTTTTTTTTTTGTACCTGGGATCAAACACACAACCTTGCACTTGCCAGGCAGGCACTTATGCCACTGTGCTAAATCCCCAGCAATGTATCTGTATTTCTGAAGGTGGAGGTCATTTTTAATTTTGTGAGGTGGTGGGTAGGGACATAGGCTGATTAGAGCTAATTCTGCCACTTCCTATGGGTGATCCTGGAGGCTTGGTGGGTCCTCTGTGACACTGGTGACAGTAACTGGCACTCATCTCAAAGGATCCTTGGGAGGCATTAACTAGTATCTATTGTGTGGCCACCATGTGCCAGGCTCATCAAAGCTTGACTTAATCCTGTCCTAGCCCCCAAGCTGTCTTTGGCTCACGTGGTGATGTCCTTTCTCCCAACTTCACATCTTCTTTAAGTGTGCTAAGCCTGGCAGCTGTGTCTTTAGGCAAATTGTCAGGAGAAAAGTTAGACTGCGCTGAGGACAAAGACCTGAGCCAGGTTACTGTCAGGGCATCCTTGTTGATCTCTGAGAAGGTCATTCAGTCATTTTAATATACCTGGCCGTTTTCTTCCCTTTGTCCCTGAAGACACAATTCACAAGTTGGAATCTACTCTTCCCTTCTGTCTAGTCTGGCTGCTGTCCCTCTCTGATCTTATGTGAGCTGACTTGAGCCAAGGGGGTTAGTAGTCTCCTGGCTCTTTATTCTAATATAGGCTGGGAGTGTAGCCCACTGAGCCCTCTGTTCCAAGGGCATTAAGAAAATTCCTTGTGAGTTCACAGTATGGCTCTGTGGTAAAGCACTTACTTGCCTAGCAAGTACGAGGCGCCTGGTTCTATCCCTAGCCACACACACCTCCCCCATTGATTTTCTAACTACTAATACAGCCCCACAAATGACTGCCAGGAAGATGTTTTACAGTGTAGTGAACTTTTCCACAGAACAAGCAGCAGGGCTCTAAGGTACACTGAAGTACGAGGGGGCCCGTGTGCTGAGCTCGTTGGCACAGGCCCATCCGCCCAGCTAGTTGGGAGGCTGAGGCACAAGTTTGAGGTTAGCATGGGCAACTCAGCAAGGTACTGTCTCAAAATAAAAAAATAACACTGGGCATGGTGGTGCACCTCTGTAATCCCAGCACCCAGGCTAAAGCAGGAGGATCACTGTGAATTTGAGGCCAGCCTGAGCTACATAAGCAAGTTCAAGGCCAACCTGCACTACGTGCTCCTGTGTATAGGTGGAAACATCAAGACCCTGTATTGGCCTAGATTTAAGATCTTATCTATGATCTATTCAGAATTTGATTAGTAATCAGGTGTGGTGGTACAGGCCAGTAATCCCAGCACTTGGGAGGCTGAGGCAGGAGGACTGTTGCAAAATTTGAGACCAGTCTGGCCTACAAAGTGAGCTCAAGGCCAGCCTGAACTACATAGTGAGACCTTGTTTCAAAAAGATAATGAATGAATGAATGAATGAATGAATGAATGAATGAATGAATGAATGAATCTGGGGTCAGGGATATAGCGCAGCAGCACAGTGCCTGTCAGGCAAATGCAAGGTCCTGAGTAGGATTCCCCATACCAAAAAAAAAAAAAAAAAAAAAAATCTGATTAGTTTTGAAGGCCTGGATTAGGATTCAAATGCCAGCTCTGTCTTGACTACTCAGTGATGGAAAGAGAACCAGTTTTGTTAATCATGAATTGAAGTATTAAAAGAAGCTGTGTTCACATGACTCAGAAAGTGTAACCATCTTTTAAGTTTTGGTGGTGCTGGAGACTGAACCCAGGGCTTTGCATATGCTAGCAAGCACTCCCTCCACTGAGCTACACCACCCTGAATGTATTTTAACTGTATTCCAACTTGGGGACAGTGTGTGTGGACTTCATAAGAATGTAGCAAACCAGAGAAGCACCTGATAGGCATTTAATTCTGTAAGGCAGCTTCTTTCCACTACAGATTAAGTAACTAAGGCTTAGAGGTTCTCTGTCACCCTAACTCAGGGCCATGGGAGGGGTAAGTGCTGACAAATGCCTTCACCCACATAGTGAGCAGTTTTACTCTTTCCTCCCACTGCTCAGAATCACCTGTCAGGCCCGTAGGCCTGTAGACACCATTTGTTTGTTTATATTTCTTTTTTTGATACCAGGGATTGAACTCACAACCTCACGCTTGCCAGGTAGGCGCTTATACCACTGAGATATATCCCTGGCCCGATTCTGTGCTTCTGACCCCTTTTTTGGTTTTCACTGCTCTACTGGCTAAAAGTTCTCCTTTCCCAATTTTTTCTTGATGTTAGTTTTGGCAGTTAATTGGTCAGGTCAAAACTGTCGTCTATGAGTCCCTACCCTCTGCCTCAATTTGGCAGCAAGTTTTGTTCTTCCTGCCACCCTAGTCTGGCCACCACTCTCACCAGGACTTCCCTGGCTAAGCAGGTCCTGCTGGCAAGACCGCCTGGGATGTCGAGACTGACAGGCACAGGGAAGGGTGAAGAAGAGTGCTGGTGGCTGTGGGGCCAGGGCCTAGTGAAACGCAGCAAGATGGGTTCCTGGTCAGCTGGGCTGTCAGCCCAGGTCCAACCTGCTGGCCACAGAGAGGAGCACAGAACTGTCAAACCTGTGACACACCCACAGGATGCTGCCAGCTAAGGGTAGCCCCTTGCCTTTGGTTCACAGGCAACAGAGGCATTGATGGTCCACAAACAGATGCATCTGGAGTTTTGCCCTCCCTGGAGAACCTGCAGAGGTGTTGTCATAATCCTGAGGATAAAGGCAGGCTAAGGTGAAGAGGGTCACTGCCTCCACTGGTAAAAGTTCAAGTACAAAAGCTAGTTAGACATTAACCTCAGATCCTGCCCATACCCAGAAGACCCATGTAGGCAGAGCCAAACATCTCATTAGGCAATAGTGGGTCATTTGCCTAAAGCAAGTGTCTCGGGCAAGGCAGAGGAACTGGCACTTGGAACACTAGGCTGAATGCTGGCAAGTGGCCCTCTTTCCATCTGTGTGCTCAGACACCCATTTCCTTTCATTCCTCACAGGAGTGAGCCCACTGCTCTCTGCCTGGCAGACTTCCCCTCTGTCTCTCCAGTCCTGTTTCCCCTTTCTCTGTCTTCTTGGGGTCTCAGTCAGAGCTGGAGTAAGGTCAGAGTTCATCTATTGTGGACCCTCAGTGCCTCTGTTGCCTGCGAACTAAAGGCAAGTTTTCCAAGTTTTGCTCAGTGGAAAAAGTTCTTGCAACTTAAGCTGCCAGGCAGAATCCAAATGAAAGGAACCACGGACTACACCTGCAGCATGAGTTCTTAGTAACTTAAGACATTCATGACTCTACAGCACTCTCATGTGATCACTGATAAGCATCACATGAATTTAGAAATGTGACCACCTCTTTGTTGGACATAAAAGTACTAGCTAACTACTGGCTCTGAGCTTCATGCCTTCCAAATCCTGTTGCAGCTAAAGCCCAGTGTACTGGCTGCTGCTTTCTGTGGCTTAAGAGTAAATGCTTGCCTATGCCCAGCACTGGCGCTTCTGCACCGTTCTGCTTTCCAGCCTTCTCTGAGCCGTCATGTCATTACACAGTATGAGATTCTCAGATTACACTTTGCAATTTACAGCAAGGCATGCAGTCACAACACAGAGCTGCAGCGTCGACTCAAGCTCAGTGTAGTGTTACTGTGTGACGCTATGATGGAACAGCAGCTACCTCACTCTGCCCACACATCAATCCAGCTGACGCAATCCTCGTATAGACCACAAGGGTAGACCAGAACTCCAGGTAGAAGGCTGAAGATAAAAAACCTTGCAGCTGAAGCAGGACTGGAGTAGGAAATGTATTACTTAGGAAGAGGCTCTTCACACAGGAGAAATCTGCTTTGAATTTAGAGACTTGCAAAACAGAAAGCAGTCTATTGACTGCACAGGCTGAGAAGTAATTTCTGGATTAAGAGAACATCAGCTGGCTCATTCCTTCCAGAGGAACCATCTTATTTTAGTTCTACGATTGCTGGACTTCAGTACAAACCTGTACAGCTTGCAATCTTCCTGCTTCAGTCTCCCAGAGTGCTGGGATTACAGGCATGTGCCACCACCTTCTGCACCAGTAGTTTGAGATGCTTCCACAGGAAGGAGACCTGCATGGTTACCATTCCTGATGAAACTGCCCTACTGTCAGGCTTGGATATAAATATGAAGCTTTATAAAGCATAAGTGATACTGGATGTGGTGGCATGTGCTTAGCACTCTTGAGGGTGAAGCTGAAGCATCTCAAGTTTGAGCCCAGCCTGGGCAACTGGGCAATGAGACTGTGTCACCACACCACACCACACCACACACCACACCACACTACACATCACAACATACTACACCACATCACACCCAACTCAACCCAACCCAACCCAACCATTACACAGCTCAATACTAGCCTCTGGGTTCAATCCCTAGCCCTACACCCCCAAACACGCAGTTTCTCCACAGGATAGAGTTTGGTTAGCAATAAAGTAAGGGCAGCCATGCACACAGTGGATTCTAATACATTATGGAGACAACTCCCTGTCCCTGCCCCTTTTAGAGATCTAGTCCTTTTGTTTTCCTTGGGGATAAAATAACTTACCTGGTTAACCAAGGCCCGTGCTGGCTTGGAGTAGCTGTTAGCAGCCTACCCCCAGCCCCACAGCCTCAGCAGTCCCCACAGGGAGCTGTATCACTGTCTTCCTCAGGGAAGGCATACACTGCGGTAACAGGAACAGGACACACCAGGCTTTGGATGAATGGCTGTCACATCTTCATCACCTCAAATGAATGAGACAGTTACTATTAGAAGAGTTCTAGTGTGCAGTTTCTTGTGGGAGGACTTCGTAAGGAATGAACAGGGTCCAGGCTGACACCCTATAAACATGCTGTGTAACGTTGACTTCTTAGAAAACCCAAACTCCACAGGAACTGAGAACCCAGAGCAAGATGACCTACAGGAGGGGAAGGGGCATAATGGGGTGTCTGTAGCAGAAACCTGAAGCGTGCACATTAACTCCAGGTCCATACACACTCAAAATCAAAAGACCTACACCTAAAGGAAACGCTAGTGTCTATCATGGTTAACTTTAAAACAAGTACTTGCAGTTATCTGCCAAAGTTCTAAGGAAAATATTTTAAGGGCTTTGAAGACTACCAAGCAGAAATCCCAGTCACATTCAAAAGGCCTAATGTTTACTCCCATAATCTGTGCAATGTGAGATTAACTGACAATACACTCCGTCTGGAATTTAACTTTTCAAAGACAGAAAAATTATGAAGATCAACTGCCAGGTAGTGTTTTTACCTGACAGGTAACTGGCCCTAATCTGAGTCATCTGCAGATCCTCAAGCCCTGCGCTACTGAACCTGCCACTTGTGCCCTGAGGGCTGAGGAAGCAGTGCTGCTGAAGTGCAGGCCACAGGGCATGGGCAGTCTCCACCAGATCTAGGGCAGTGCAAGTTCTGTGGGCAGCTGAAGCTGATACATTGATACATCCATGAATGAACCAGGGGCACAGGGGACCACGCCCGGAGACAGAACATGCCATAAGTCTTCAAGAACAAGCAAACAGCAGAAGGGGACTGGGAGCTGTGCTTTGTACCAAACACCAAAAACGAAGACAAAGGCTAGAAAGGACTCATTTATTACAACCCCAAATCCTCCAACAAGATGTGCAGATGAGAGGAATCCAATACCCTAACATGTCCCTCTTCACTGACAACAGTGCTGATTGCAGGGCAGGTTAGAGGCAGTAATCTACAGGAGATGCCAAGCCATAGTGGGTTCTGGGACAATTCAAGGCTTCCCTCTGGCTCTGAATGTGGGTGGTTTTTCACCAGGCTGAGGACGCTGCACTAGCTCCTACCAGGATGCTGGCCTCTAGCAGTGGCTACAGCACATGATGGATTGCAGGAGACGGAGTAGCCTATTCTTTCCTGGGTTCACTCCTGGCATTTAGTGCCAACTGAAGAGGGCATGTCACTGACCATCTGTCCCCAGTACCCAGCTGTCACCACAGGTAAACCAAGACTATAATCACAACAGCAAAAACAGGATTGTGTTGGTTTTTTTTCCTTTTTTTTTTTCTCTTTCTCAAAGGAGTGAGGGCATGGAAAATACAGCACACCAATGAAACAAAATGCCAAAAACAAAAAACAACAAAAACAAACAAAAATACAAAACAAAAACAAAAAAAAAGAAAAAATACAAAAAATACAAAATAGAAAAATGTATTTACAGGTAGTACATTACTATGATCAGAAAGCACAAAGACGCTTGCTGCTATAATACATGCATTGATTCAAGAAGTAACTACTAAAACTTGGCAAGGGAGAAGCCTATAAAAAAGGGTCAAAAAGTTTTAACTTTTCATCCCTAATTTCCTACACTGATCAAACCAAGTAAAAGCCCCCTAAAGCCCATCAGCCTGTCAGTTCAAATGATATACTGGTTTGTTACTGCAGGGTCAGCTGTGAGGGGAGATGGCAGCTTATACAAGGAAGCCACAGTGAACTGCTCTACATGCTCAAAATACAGCAAGCCCCTGACTGCTAACACAGCATGATCTTAGCAGGTTTTCATTTGTTTATTCATATAATCTATGCGCGCAAATGTGTATGTATATATATGTATATGTGTGTGTGTGTGTGTGTATATATATATATATATATATGTACGTATGTATAAAAATGGTGCCCTTGTTCACTGCCAACATGATGTCTGGGTGGACATGAACTCATTACAACAAATTCTTAAGTGTATGTTGTAAGAAGTCACTCAATGTCTGTGGATTTAATAAGTCACTTCACACCACAGAAAATATTTAATAAATCCAAAAAAAGGAAAGAATATAATGACAGAAGAACTTCTGTCTCAGTTCGTGGAAACTGAGTCCCCCAAAGGAAACTGGTCTCAAAGTTCTGGAGGATTCACTGAAGAAACTTCGGTCTGTTAATTGTTTTTTCATCCTTTTAGTGTTCAAAAGTCCTTAAACGACTCCACGCCGTTTGCAGTTTTTAAATAGTCAAGTCTCCAACTCCCCGCAAGGTAACAGTCTGGCGCAGATCCATAAAAATGGGAAGAAGCAGTGCTGGGGAGGGCCTCTCACTCTGGAAGGGGCAGGAAGAGAAGGACCCAGTAGGGCCAGCACCCTCTCCAGCTGACCAACGAGCTCCCTTTAGAGGCAAACTCCAGTCACACGTCAGTTCCTGGCACAGGTATGCTTCCGAGTACCAGGCCAGCACTAAGAGGAAACAAAACCACGTGGTGAGGGAAAAGACGACAATGGCCATTCTGGTCACTTCTGATGTGACCCATCATACTTCCAGGAATCGAGAGCTGCTGGACTTGGAATGGAATGGCTCAGACCACATCCGCCGCAGGTCACCCTGGGAAGAAAGGAACTTCTTGAGTTACTGATTTATACATGAGGCACATGGAGGCTCAATGCCTTTCTGATTCTGAATCTCAGCACAGAGTGTGTGTATGGGGAACCAAGCAGCATTCTGATTTTGTTCAGTGAAAAGTAATCCATGATTTCAGAAGAGAAGCTCCTGAACCACTTGAGCAAGGAAGGGCTTTTAGAAACTGTTCAAACTCTACCATGACTCTAGCCTGGGCAATTAATGAAAAACAGTCTTTTCCCCTATCTGCAAAGTGAGAAAACACAAATCTGGCAAATTTTCTCTCTCTCTCTACATGTATGTTTGTATGATTATGTATGTATGTATGTTTTGGTTTGGAAACAGTCTCACTACATATTCCAGACTGGCCTTGAACTCATGATCATGCCGCTTCAGCCTCTCCACCTCCTGAGTGTTGGGATTAGAGAATGTACCCACTATACCTGGCTCAATATGCACTCTCTAAAACTAGTTTTTTTGTTTTTGTTCTTTATTCAGACAAGGTTTTGCTATGTAGCCCAGGCTGGGCCTGAACTCACAATCCTCCTGTCTCAGACTCCCAAGTGCTGAGATTACACGCATGTGGTACCATGTCTACCTTTTGGATCTGGTTTTATTACATACTGCTTTGATATTATTAAACCAAAAAAGTTTTTTTTGGGGTGCTGGAGAATGAGCCCTCAGCCCTAGGTACAGCTTTAAAAGAAGGAAGGAAGGAAGGCAGGAAGTTTTCATAGCTAGGCTCTTGGGGTTTCACTTAAGTACTCTATGATCAAGTGAGACAGAAAATCATAAGCATTTTCTGTCAGCGGCTCTAAGAATCTGGAGACATTTGCTTAATGCCAGACCAACACAGAAAACATAAGCCCAGATCAGGAGCCAAGAGGCTGTTGGATCAGAGGCTTCAGTAGAACTACCTCCAGCAAGGAAAGTACATACCCAAACCCAAGGTCAATGTCAAGTTTCTGTTTCTGAAGACCTGTAACTGTTTCTCTTACCTTTAAATAGGCCATGGTGAGGAGTGGCAATAAGGTAAATGGCACCAAGTAGAGGAGGGCAGGCTGCGCGGCTCGGTGGATGCGAGATGCCACAGTAGCAGTGAGGAGACCTAGGAGAGCAGACATTGGTGAGTGATTCTCAGGGACCAACTTTAGAAAGAGCCTCTTTGTTACCTGACTGCCACCTAACAAAACCCTGAGGTTGGATAGACTGGATGTGACATAGTCCAGTCCATGGTTAGTGTGATATGCCTAGTTCAAGTAGTTAAAAGAAATGTGCAATAGCACAATTATAAGGTCCAATGATTGGCCCAAGTCCCACTTTTTTTACTTGAGTTCCTGGGTCCATACTCTCCTTTCTACCCTGAATGTGCCTGCTCTGTCTCCTATGGTAAAAGGTACTGGATTTGGAGGCAAAAGACCTGGTTCAGGTTTTGACTCTGCTCCTTACAACAGCCACATAAGCTTGATTGAGGCATTTCACCTTTCTGAACTCCCTCATCTACCTGAAGGGGACAGTACCATCTGCCTTCCTCCTTTTAGGGTATCATAAATGAAATGAATCCATGTGTATGTAATGCTATGGATGAGTACAGTGCTAATGTTAGGCAAAAGGTACAGAGGTGAGAGTTACTCTTTTTCCATTCACTCTGCTGTGTATGTGACAGGTTACTGCTATTCCCAGCCAATTCATGACTTCCTCTTCCTGTCTGCCTGTAGTTGAGCTGGCTAAGGAAAAACTAGTTGAGGTCAGAGGTGACAGAAATTGTGAATTAATGAAGGCCAATCTCTGTTTATTAAAGTAAAAAATAAACAAGACATTCACTAAATTCTGGGAGATTTACACAGTCTAATCCACATGCATGTGTGGTATGAGGCTGGCTCCCTTCTTCCTCATGTTCCTCAGACATACTGTTAGGGCACCCAGCGCAGAGAGCATGAAACATCTCACGGGCCTGGAAGGGTCCTTTCTGGTTGTCTAAACAGTAATCGGAGTTACTGCTTTCCTGGTCAGCAGCTACAGCTGTGGAATTCCACAGGTTGGAGAACACTCACACTCACAGCCCTCTCTTACCTACGAAGTATCCAATGAGGGTACAGTGAAAGTAGGAGACCTTTTGCATGCGCCCAGAGATGTTGGCGGGTCCAGAGGCCCCACAGGAGTCACCACTGGCTTGTTTTTTGTAGTTGTCATAGCGAAGGACAAAGCACAACAGAAGACCAGGCATCACAATGTCTCCAATGCCCAACATGGAGAAGTGGCTGCCAGTGGAGCTGAAATGCAGAGCACTAGGTTAGGGATGCTACAGTTTAATTTCCACTTCTTTGGTGCAAAGTCTGTCAGCTTTTTAAGAAGTCTAACTTATCTGAGATCAAAGGTAACTTGTATCAATCTCATGATGTCATGGCAAACTTAGGATTAAAACACTTACAGAAATTTTTCCTTTCCTGAAGTACATATACATTTTTTTGGTGGGCTCTGTATATGTTATATGTTAATTAAAAAAAAAAAAAACTTATCTGAATGGCAAACGTAAATCTCTACTGGCTGGATGCTAGTTTTTAAGTGTAGAGATTAAAAGCCCTGTGAGGACTAGGGGCTCCAGCCTAGCTGCTCAGTGTCTCAAGAGAGCACCATGTATGTGACAGCTCAGTGATTAAGTACTACCTCTTCTAGAAATCTCATGCAAATCTATTTGTGACACATTCACTGTTGAGATCACAAACAAGAAGTATGTCATTTTACCATTAAAACGTATTTTTAAAACTGCTGCAGAAGTGAAAAGAATCCAGACTCTTTGGATTCCAAGCCAACTGTAAAAAGCACGAATAAAGTATGGCTGTTCTATAAACATTAACCAGTAATAAACAACAGCATCCATATCACTTAATGACACTGTTCTCATCCTTATTGCATTTGCACAACAGAAATTATGGCTCACAGACCGTTTCAGTTAAGGTTCAGAATGTGGATGGTAGTAAAAGATGATGAAGGCAGGGGAGAGATGTACACAAGAAGGGGAAGTGTTCACCACCACGGGATGAGACCCAACAGGCCAGTCCTACCTTGGGAAGACCAATTTTCCAGGCAGGGACAGACGAGGAACATCACGCCCAACATTGGGCCCTAGGTGGAGCTTCCGGGATAGAACATCGAGGGGATTGTCAGCTGGCTGTGTAGCCACCTTCACCATGACATTGCTGTTGAAGATGTAGGCTGAGAAAAATACCTGCCGAGGTGGAGAGATGCCTTTAACAAAGGAAACTGCAAGTAACCCATGTCCAGCCAACACCACTTATTGTTCTGAAGAGTAGAGCTTAGAGGACTACAGCATTCCTGCTTGCTTTTTTTGGTGCCAAGGATTGAACTCACAACCTTGTGTTTGCCAAGCAGGCACTTATGCTGTTGAGCTAAACCCCTGGCCCTATTCCTGCTTGCTTTTCAGGAGGAAAAAAAGCTCTATGGTTTGTGCGTCCCTGCAGGTTTCTGAATGTCTCAGAGCCAGTCCCAGAGACTGCCTTACAGTGGAATCAGGAGCTTGGTTCAGGGTGCAACATCTGCCTGCTGCTGTCTGTTCCACTTTTGAGAGTCACTTGCAGGTCACCTACTGTGTCACAGTTCTACCAACAGAAGGCACAGAGAGCACCTATACTTTGTGAACACAGAAAGTTCAGGACCAGAGAGAGGGACCTGAGGAGGTGGTCAGTCAGGGGAATAGGCTCTGGATACTCAAGAGTGGGCAGTTAAGAGCAATCAGTGCTCTAAGAAGACACACAGAGAAGTAGGGTCTCCCAGGGAGACACTCACCCAAAAGACATCGTAGATTAGCAGCCCTGAGAGAAGCAGGCAGGAGACCTTGAGGCTTGGCAGGCGGACAAAGGCGATCATGGCAACACAGAGACCCATGGCCAGGGCTGTGGAAGAGACAGCACAGACAGCAATCAGTGCATGCATGATGGGCCCATTCTCCTTCTACAAGGTCTTCAGCTCATCAATCTAACAGAATGCACAATCCTCTCAAAAAGCAGAAGTCGGCTGGGGTTGGGGACAGCTCAGTGACTCAAGTACCCGTCTGGCAAGCACGAGGTTGTGAGTTTGATCCCCAGTACTGGGGGGGGAAAAAAGACAGGGATACAGCTTGGCAGCATAAGAGCCTACTTGATAAGTGCAAGGTCCTGAGTTTAATCTCTAGAACCAATAAAACAAAACACAAAAAAACAGGAGCTACAAACTCCAGGTTCAGACACTTGTGCCCACTGGTGTGAAGTGCTCACTAAGCCCATCTGGATCTGTACTAGGATTTGAGTGCAACACCATCAGAGACCCAGGTTATGCAGTGTTAAGCCAGGCTTGTCTGAGACTATACTTTTGTTTCCTATCACCCTCCACAGCTGTAGAGGCATGATCCTTGCTTTAAAAGCAGGTACATCCTGGATTGACAGCATCTCCTCTTTCACTCAGCGACACTACCTTCATCAATTCACTTCCTTCTCTATTAAAGAGTTTTCCCTATTGATACACAAATATGTGATACATCTACCCTAAAATATGCACATCTCCTACACTTGTCTTAAAAATCTTCTCTCTAGGGGCTGGGGATTTAGCCCAGCAGGCAGAAGCACCTGTCTGGCAAGCACTAGGTCATGAGTTTCATCCCTGGTACAAAAAAAAAAAAAAAAAAAAAAAAAAAAAAAAAAAAAAAAAAAAAAAAAAAAAGAGAGAGATAAGCTCAAAAATCCCCTCTCTAGCTACTTCCCATTTCTCTGGTTCCTTTACAGCAAGGTCTTTTAAAAAGTTATAGACACAAGTGGTCTCCAGTTATTTTCTTCCCAGTTTGTTTAAGGTCTTAATACTTATCACAAAAGCAGCAACTGCACTATAGAAAACTAGAAAATAGAGTTAAGACCACTACTAACGTCCTCCCACTGATTTTTACATTGTTTGCCCAGGCTATGCTCAACTTAGGATTCCCCTGCTTCAGCCTCCTAGAGAGCTGGATTAAAGGTGTGCACCACCATACCCAGTTACATATTTATTTTTATAAAGAAAATAATTATCTTTCAGTATGGAGACTGGGAAGCCCAAGAGCATGGTGCTGGGACTTGGAAAAACCTTCTTTCTATAATATGGTGGATAGTATCATGACAGCCATTAAGTATTTTTAAAAATATGAGCTTATGCAACCTACTTTTCTGAAGTCAATCACTAGTTTCCATTTTGATGAATTTTCATCTCATTTAATAAAATTTTTCTAATAGTCCATAGAATGTTTATATGGGGTTTGCCTAAGCCAGTAGTAACCACTCCAGGACCAATGTATGTGGGTTTTTTTTTTTTTACTGGGGATTGATCTCACAACCTTGCACTTGCCAGACAGGCGCTTAAACCACTGAGCTAAATCCCCGGCCTGGACAGTTCTTTTTCAATGCCTTGTTGAGACTGGTGCCATCTGTCCTACAGAAATATCACCTTCCTGATATCTCAGGTGCTTCCTTTTGTGGTTGCTGGCTTTTCCCTCTATTCCACGTACTTCCTGTAATGCAGATGGTATATTATCTAAAGACTAGTTCACTTCCAGTTGTTCTTTCTCACAACTGTTTTACAAAGATTTCATCTTTTGTCAGTTACTTCATGGACATCATTCCTCAGAGCTGCCAAGGATATTCTCCGGGCTAAATGTAGTGATGAACCTCTGCCTTTAATTCAATTTCCATATGCTGGACTTGCCCCTAGACCTTACTTGATCTTCTTAAACTCCAAGTCAGGTTGTACTGGTCTGCTGAAAACCTTTAAGCAATTTCCAATTTCACACACAGGACAGCCAGTCTTCATGCTGGCTGGCAAGATTCCACTTCTAGTTACCTTTCACACCCTCATCTGCTACTTCCCCTGGACAAGTCACACTGACTCCCGTGTGCTTCCTCCAGTCTGCCTCACATGCCCCCATTTCAGTGCTTTTGACCTGCTGTGCCCTCTACTCTTGAATGAATTTAGCACAAAATCCACCTAATTCACTCCCTCATCTTTCTTAGGTCTTTATTCAAGGGTTAACGTCTCAGTGCCAAACAGACTTTCCTGCAAGTTATACAATAACACCTCAGTTAACAAACTCAATTTGTTTTATAAGTTTGGGGAAGATGGTTGCATTTGTGTTTGTATGGGAAAGATAGTCTTAGTCATGTTTATCATCCAATGAGAAATTTGTGAATGGAAGTGAAACTTTGCCAAATACTTTTACATGTGAAGCACTGTTTGCAAACAGAAGTGTCTGTGAATCTTAAAGTACTACTATACTTAAAATTGTACTTCCTTTCTATATAGTATTTGCATTTTTCTTACACTTCTCAACACTTGAAATACAAGGAACTGCTTTTTGTCCGATTATCTCCTCAACTCCACTGGAAGTACCTTGAGGACAGAATGCATTGTGTCCCTGGAACCTACACCAGGAGTTAATGGATGAAGAACTTTTTTTGCCCTCAGCTTTTTTTTGGAGGGGGCTTAGTACTGGGATTGCACCCAAGGAGTGCTAAGCTACATCTCCTCAATCCTTTTTGAGAAAAGGTCTTGCTAAATGCCCAGGATAGCATCAAACTTGAAATACTTTGGCCTTAGTCCCCCAAGTAGGTGTGATTACAGGTATGCGTCACCATGCTTAGCTTAGAACCCATGTTTTGTTCTTTCTGTGGTTTCCCAGCACTTGACAAACATTCAAGAAAATACTTGCTGAAAAAAATGGAAAATCATGCTCTGTTCAAATTTTCTTAAGAAAAGCAACAAACCCAAGAAAAACCAAGTATCAGGTGTATATTATTTTAAAAGATTGGTAACTTGTCAACATACGTAACAAAATGGGTAAATGCAGAAGTTTGGCAGGCTATGGACTTGTCAACTCAACAAATTCCTATTCACCAACTCAATGAGTTCCTACTGTGTGTGTGTCTGGTGTTGCATAAACAAGAAGAGAAAAAGCATTCTCAACCCTACAACAAAGAAAAGTTGATAGGAGTAAAACTAGGAAGAATCAAAACTATATATTCTCTTTTAACTTTTCAATATTCCAGGATGCTCACTGTACTTGGTTCTCTCTTGTGGGTTTGTTTGTTTTCTGAGATAGGGTTTCATTATTAGTCCAGGCTGGTCTTGAACTCTTAATCCTCTAGCCTCAGTTTCCTGAAGGGCTTGGAATTACCACCACACCCACCTGACTCCAAATTTTATAAATTTTTTACAAATTTATAAAAATAGAACTAAACTGGTCAAATGTACACAAATTGATATCATTTGAACTGAATATCATGAACACAGCTGCAAAGGGATGGTTGATGCATAATGTTTAGGGAACTGAGAGATACACTTTGTTAAGGAATAGTATCTCCCACAATCATCTTAGGAAACAAATGTCACAAATCAGTAAGGAGAATATTACTATGGATAAACTCAGATGATCAAGGAACAACAGTTATTGGATAGAGTTTGGATTCTGAATGTCTACAAAAGTCCATGTGTTACAGGCTTCATTCCCCATCTATGGCACTATTGGGAGGCAGTAGAACCTAGCAGGAGGTCTTCAGGTCACTGTGGCAGGGTCTGTTCAAGGGGAGCAGAATGTCAGGCCCCTCCTTTTTTCTCTTACTGCCTAACCATGATGTGGGCAGTTTTACTCTACCATGTGCCTTGGCTAAAGTGTGCTGACACAGGCCCAACTTATCATGGACTAGACTTTCCAAAATCATGAGGCAAAATAAACCTTATATATGTTATAGTAATGGAAAGCTGACTAATACAACTGGTTACTAGCAGATGGAAAGACCCTGGGACAGAGGCCCCAGCAGTGATCAGAGAACACGTGGAACACGTATGTGAATCCAACCTGGCTGGGGCGATCTGTTCATGGGCTTAAGTGAACACATATTCAAAGTATCAAGGCAACAAAGGAGAAAAAGGTCTAAAAAGGAACGTGTGGGAAGTGAGGGTCAGGGAGACTGTCTGATTACTCAAAATAACCAGAAGAGAGGCAGGGAAATGGACTAGGTAGGGAGGAGGTAAGGGTTACACTTACATGTCTCTGGCACAGGCACATGGCTTGTCTGCTCCTGAACTTTCTAACAGTGCATCATAGAATCATTCCACCCAAAACGTGCCTTTAAAGGTTATACAGTCCCACCCACTTGCTGCTCTGTCACTCACATCATGCTAGTTCTACCCCATCATGGTCTAACTGAACATGAAAGATTCAGAACTGCTTGAAGTCAAGATTTTTAAAAATGACTCCACACAACGTCACTCTATCCTTTCTGTAGATTTAGGTTTTATTTTCAATTTATTAGTCTACCATATCCATGTAATCTGTAGGCATTTTAGGGTGTTACCCTTCACTATTACTGTGGACTTTAGCTATGCCTTCTCCTACTTCCTGCTTTGAAGTGTGCCCTTATCTTCTTCCTGCCTTTCCTCTCTTTCCCACTTATTTTTCACTGCCACTGTCAAAATCTGCTCAAATCATTTCTCACTGTAGGGTCATGAGATTTCTTTCCTGTGAAGATCAGCCCTAATTTTAAAATTGCACAGCTTACACATGATGGAGCTGCAGATATGGGGCTTCTGTAGTTACACTACTCTCCTCTTTCCAATCACACAGTCTTCCGATTGTATTCTAAGTTCCGTGTCTGAAGAGGCAGAAAGTAGCACATTTGACTAGTGCAGAGAAATTCTTGTTTTTTGTTTTTTTTTTGTACCAGAGATCAAACTCATGGGCTTGCCAGGCAAGCACTTATGCCACTGAGCTAAATCCCTGGCGTTCTTGGGTTCTCAATCTTACATCTTCCTTAGGACTTTTTCACAGGAATAACTTCTTTGTTCCTGGTTGCCTGAGAAATCCCTATACTTCTCTTGATAGGTTTGCCCACAAATTTAACTTTTCATTATATGTGAATTGACCAAAAGTAGGGAGTTAACTATTAATCTTAGCCATTTAGCTATGACTTATTTATTTTCGGGGGTGTTTTGGAGTCAGGGTCTCACTATGGCCTTGAACTCACTTATGTAGTATAAGTTGGCCTTAAACTTGTACCAATCCTCCTGCCTTTAGCCTCCCAAGTGGTGGAATTAGAGGTATTCACCACCACACCCAGGGTTTTAAACTTACTATTCCTCTGTCTCACTTGGTCCTCCACAACCAGGAAGAGGACTAGGTACAAGAAAGTGACACCAAATTAAGCTAAAAATATTTTCTGTAAAAAGGAATATGCAACTTGTGGGATCTTATACAATGTTCACATTCTGAGACAAAGGATCTTGAGATATCTATGCTCTATAAGCACCAGTGTTTAGCATTTTAAAGTAAGAAAAAAATTATCAATTGCTAGATTTCCGACACAAAACCTCTTAAAGAGAAGGTAGTAGAACAGTGAGAGGCTGGATTACAGCTGTGTCTGGACTGCTAATTCCTGAAATGGACAAGGGATGCAGATGATACAAGCTGGGTTTTAAGACTCATGCAGATGTGTGTGTACAAGATTCCTTGGCCTGAGATAGGGATGCAGCTCCATGGCAGAGTGCTTGGCTAGCATGTATGAACTCCAGGGTTTAATCTTCATCAGTCCCAAAATAAAAAAAGATGCATTAGTGTTTAGCTAACATACTATTACTTATTGCTCTAATCTGTTTACACCATCCCAAATTAATATTTAAATTTAAAAAAAATTTTTTTGGGGGGGTACTGAAGATTGAACTTACAACCTCATGTTTGCCAAGCAGGTATTTATGCCACTGAGCTAAACCCCTGGCTAAAAAATATTTTTTTTATTGGAATATGCTTGCAATACATCATGATTATATTCCTCATGGGAAGCTGGTATAGTATGTATAAAACACATCTCATTTCTTCTTCATTCCCTTCTCTCCTCCTATCTCTTGCTCCCCTCTTCCCTTCTGCAAAACTATCATTTATTTGGCTCTTTATTTATATTTTGGGTATCTTATATAAAAGAAACCATGTGATATTTAAAAGCTTTTGTGTCTGATATATCTCACTTAATATTACAGTCTTAAAGGCATCCATTTGCCTACATGACTCAAATGTATCCCTCCTTAAGGAAAAGTAGTTAGTACTCCATTGTCTCACTACCATATTCCTTCTCAAATTTAAAAGGTTAATTTACTGCATGAAACTGACAGTAGATAAAAGAACTCTAGATTTCAGTACAAGAAAATGCAAGGTTTTTTTTTTTTTTTTGCATGAATA
This sequence comes from Hydrochoerus hydrochaeris, assembly GCA_004027455.1. Taxonomy (NCBI): domain Eukaryota; kingdom Metazoa; phylum Chordata; class Mammalia; order Rodentia; family Hydrochaeridae; genus Hydrochoerus; species Hydrochoerus hydrochaeris. Next base: position 25,984 of record PVLA01009867.1, read on the forward strand.
CTTTTTTTTTTTTTTTAAAAAAGATAGGCTCTTACTGTGTAGTGCAGGCTAGCCTTCAACTCAACATTTTCCTGCCTCAGACTCCTGAGTCCTGGGATTACAGGTGTGCACCAGCTGTATAAACACTTCTTAGCATAGCCTTGCAAATCATTACCACTCTTATATTAACTTAAAAGCACAACTGTTAATTGGCCATGGTGGCAAATGCCTGTAGTTCCAGCACTCAGGTACCTGAGGCAGGAGGATCACTCCAAGTTCAAGGCCAGTCTGGACCACATTGAGAGACCTTGTCTCAAAATGAAAGAGCAAAATCATAAGGGATAACACTTGATTAAATAACACTCAATTAAAAACCTTATCACCAAATTTCATTGCTTACAAGGTAATTTCTGATTCTGCAGATAAGCCTGGAAAGATAACGTCTGTACCAGAGAACATTTCAACATTGTAGACCAAGGCTAGAAAGCTACATTCCTAATAGTGGAAAATAAGTCAAAAACAAATCTGAGAAATAAAAAGCTCAAAGGCTCTTTTTATGATGAAAAATTCTATTCTGGGTCAGGAGGGCATTTTGACCCAGTGCAAACTGGTAGGAAGAAGAGATCCTTGAACCAGTAAATATTAGGAAATTACAACAGAAGATGCTATCAGCAAGAGCCAATTAAGGTTTAGAGGAGCCTCACTGGGCACTCAGCTAAAGTGTTTACTTATACTTTACAGTGGAAACGTACTGATTATAGGGGTTACTAGGAAAACAAAGTGTGTCCTTTAAGGCCCATTTTCTATTCACAGTTTACAGCAGACATCTCCATCTTCCAGGCCACACCCTGCCCAGCATAAGGTGAGCAGCTGGCAGGTGACAGCATCAAACTTCACTTGCATTTACAGCTAAGCCTACTGCTGCACTACTGCCTGAGCTGCTCCTGTTGGGTCAGCAGCAGCAGCAGCATTAGATTCTCATAGGACCATGAACCTGCATGCAGGAATCCAGGTTGTATTCTCCTTAAGACAACCTAATGTAATAATAATAATAACAACAACAACAACAATAATAACAAAGTGTACAATAAATGCAACATGCTCCAACCATCCCTTTCGCACTGTCCACAGAAAAATTGTTTCCAACAAAACTGGTCCCCGGTGCCAAAAAGTTTGGGAGATGCTTGTCTAGCTAGAAAAAGTGACTCCTGTAATAAAAGCAACCCTTGATATACTGAGAGGTGCTTATTCTGCCTTAGCCTAATAAAGCCATTCTTACCCTTTTAAAAAGTACAAAAATACAGCTTGCGCTTTTTCTTTATAATCAAAAGTAATAGTGGTGCATGCCTGTACTCCTAGCTTTTGGGAGGCCGAGGTAGGAGGATCACTAAGAGTTCCAGGCCAGCCTGGGCTACATAGTGAATTAAGGCTAGCCTGAACTATATAGTGAAACCACCTCAAAACAACAACAAAATAAACAGCTGGACCTGGTGATATAGGCTACTTAGTGATTTAGCAAGATCTTGTTGCAAAAGTAAAAAATTGGGCTTGGGATGTAGTTCAACGTGAAGGTCCTGGATTCAATTTCCAGTAGGGTCCCCCCATCAAAAGTAGTATGTACAACTTATATTGGAAAGTTTCATAGTTTAGAAGGCACTGTCAGTACAAATACCACCTCTGGTTTTTATTTATTTATTTTTTTTTGAGAGAGAGGGTCTTGCGTAGTTAAGGCTGGCCTTGAGCTCACAGTGATCCTCTTGCCTCAGCCCCTTGTGTGCTGAGGTTACACTATCTGCAGCCACACATATCACTTCTGATTAAAATATGCCATTTAAATATAATTTCAAGGACTTGTAATCCATTTTATAGTTTGCTTCCTCATTCAGTTTCTCACACCTTCTTACTAATTGTACTTGTCAAAATTATTTATGAAGAAAACATTCCTTTAAGAACCCAGGTGGGCTTCTCATTTTCTTTAACATTTAAAATTTTGTTACTAAGGCTATATTACAATATACTCTTCCTTTTCCTTAATCTTTCCTGAGTGTGCTGATGTGAAACTGATTCTGGATCACAGAAAAAAAAGATACTTTACAATCCTTTTTGTTAGGTTCTATCCAATCTCACCACAGGCAGAACATCCTTGGTTTTGAATTAAATTACATATTTGATGTGAGACCCCCCCCCACCTGCCATATGGGGAATGAAATTCACAGCCCCATGAATGCTGGGCGGGGCTACATTTCCAGTTCTTTTTAATTTTGGGACAAGGTCTGCTAAACTGCCCAGGCTGGGGACCTGTAATCCTTCTGCTTTACACTCCTGAGTAGCTGAGGTGGCCAGTGTGTGCCACTATACCTGGCTAGTGCAAGTGTTTTTAAGTCCACCAAAAAAAAATGCATATACACTTCAGGGGAAAAAAAAAAAAAAGTGTGACTTTTTTTTCAACAGATGATATTACCCTTGTATGGGGGTGCCTAGAGGATGTCAAATATAGCAGAAAAGTCACTACACTGCTGGTCCTTAGAGAAAAAATTAAAAATGCATGTGCAGCAATCTTAATAAGCAAGGTTACCCAGGCAATAACTTGCCATACTAATAAATGTCTGAAAGCTAATGGCCACCACTTTAAGCACCTTCTGCAATTGTAGAGGCCAAAGGCAACTTATATTAAAATCATGATGTCTCAATAAATTTAGTATTAAAATATTTATAGTTTTTCTTTTCCTGAAGTATATATACATTTTTTGGCAGACTGAACAAAAAAACTATACAGGCAAACAAAAGCCCCAAACTATGCACAAATTCTACTCAGCACACTTCAGATCAGTTATGGAAAGTATATATACCCTAAAGTCATGTGACTTAAAACTGCTAAAATAACTTAGCCTCAACCCAAGGCTTCAATGGCAGGCATCACTGCAGGAGATGCCTGCCGTAGGCTTAGCGGACAATGAGTGACAGTTCACTGTGGCTGAAGCAGTCTCACAACCCAAGGAAACACTGCCTGGCAAAGTACAGAGGGACTCTCAGGCCTGGCAGCAAGTTCTAAAGAACTATTTTCTAGGTCTGGGTTAGGTTTCTAGTTTCTTGGAATGGTAACAAGAGTAGATGAAACTCATACTTGTGATCTCTGATTTTCAACTTCTGTCCTTAAAAAGTCCTTTAGATAAAATTATAAAAAGTGTAAAACTGATTGTCTTTTTACTTGCATTATGAAGAAGTGAACCAAAGGCCTTTGCACTGAGCCACATCCTGAAGTTGCCCAGGCTGGGTTTGAACTTGTGATCTTCCTACGTCAGTCTTCTGAGTAGTTGGTATTATAGGTATGTGCTACCATGTTCAACTTTGATTGTGTTTATATTTTTATCTGCTCATATGAACCAGCAAAATAAGGGAAAAGGTGTATAGACTTGATGAGACAGGGCAAGAGTAGTTATATATAGAAGTTTCTAGAGGTTAGGAAAGCAAACTGAAAAAAATGACTTTTTTTTTTGTCTTTCTGAGTCAGGGCCTCACTATGTAGTTCAGGCTGTCCTTGAGCTCATTTTGCAGCCCAGGTTGGTTTTACAACAATCCCCCTGCCTGGGATTACAGGCAAGTGCTGGGATTACAGGCAAGTGCCACCACACCTGGCTAAGAGTAGAATCTTAAAAGTTTTCAAACATCTGATGGGAAAGACTGAAAGAATTACGGAGCATTTTTGGAAATATTCTTTCAAGGTGCTTTGGTAGTAGTAAGTATGAAATAGACACGGACATTCTGTAACTTAGATTAAGTTACTTCTCTGAACTTTTGTTTCTTCTTCTGCAAAATGAAAATAATGACTTCTACTTTAAAGATTTACTTTGAAAATTAAATGACATAACTCATACAAAATATGTAGAATGCCTAATTCATAAAAAGCACTCAAAATCTTAGATATTGTTATTTCACTATCACTACCAGTGAAAGGAAATTTTTATATGCAATACTGAAAGGCACACAAACTTCTGTTTCTGAGAGTCAGTACATTAACAGATAATAAAAAATTTTGATGTAGGTGGGTATGTTGGTGCACATCTGTATCCTCAGCATTTTGGGAGGCTGAGGTAGGAGGATTGTGTTCAAGTCCAGTCTGGGTAACTTAGTGAGACCTGTCTCAAAAAATTAAAAAAGGACTCAGGATATAGCTCAGTGTCAAAGCCCTGGAAAAGAAACAGAGAAAAAAAGTCTAATCTAAAATTGTACCAAGAAGTGGAAGAATGTTTACCTCAACGTTACTAGTAATAGGAAAATACTAAAGATTAAAAACAATCTAAGGATGCTACAATTAAGTAATGAACATAAAAAAGAATATTCTGAAGCTACTGATTGATATGACATACCTTTAAAGATACAGATATACTATATCACATTAAAACGTATAGTGTATCATGTAAAATATAACCCATACTATATATGCTATTATACGTAATATATAATCCATAGTATGTATAAGAAACTACTCTGCACAAAAACTTGAACCTGAATATTTATGGACACACTATTTATAACTAACCAAACATAGAGGAAGCAACTGATGAAGGTAATGGGATAGTATTCAACTATAAAAAGATTATTATAGTATCAATCACCTCATAGAGGATATGACACAGACTGAGCCTTCAAAATATTTTGTCAAGTGAAAGGAGTCAGACCCAGAGCTATATAAATGTCCAAAACCAACACATTTATTGAGATAGCAGATTAGTGGCTGCCTGGGACTAAGGCAGAGGGAAGGAATGAATGCTAATGGTTATAGATATCAGGAGGTAAGGGACAAAAATGCTCTACAATTGATTGTAGTGATTACACCTAGACTGCTGTACAACTCTGTAAATATGCTAAGTCATTATTTATAAAAATATGTAAGTACAGTCTGTCACATATTACTCACCATCCATGAGGAGCCAATGGCCAGTGAGAACCCAGATGAGGACGAGCATGACAGACAGAGAGAATGATAGTAACTCAGCAGCAGTGAAACGTCCACAGCAACCAAAGGAAATCCTGATAAATACACAATTTTTAGGGGGCTGATAAGCACACTGCATTCAATAACCAAACTTTTCTTTGGTTCTTGTCAGAGTTCATAATAGCTGGATTAAAATAGTAGGGCAATACCTTAGACGATCCAAGCCTCTTTTGGAGTAAGGTATGGAAAACTCAGAGGAATTAAATTTCTGTTCCCATTTCTGTTAATATGTTTGCATTAATATACTTTAAGGCCCAATTATCAAAATGGGTATTTAAAAGTTTGAAGTGACAAAATCAATCTCTGGAAGGCTAACTATAGGGGAAAATTCTAAGCTTAAGAGGAAAACAAAGGAAGCCAACAATTTAATTCACTTAGCAAAGAGAAAATTTTTGTGACATGGTCAGTCTATTTAGCTTTCACTAACTCTTGGGAGAATTAGCTGCTAGTGACTGGTTTCTATGTGCATAGAGCATTTCCATTAGCACTTTACTTCCAAGGAGGAACTCCTTTAGGAGTTAAAGTATAATCACTTAGCATTAAACCAAAATGGGCCTAACATATCTAGGTCACCAAAAAGAAAGGTAAAGAACATTTCAATTCAACCACTATTCTCATATTCCATGAGGTCAACAGTAAAGGAATAAAAGCACTGCTTTAAAAGAAAACTGCTCGTTTTTCAGTAATCTAAACAGTAAGTATATTACAATGACTCTTAAGATTTGTTTTTATTTCCTCTGCCAAGAAAAGGTACAAAAGAAAGTACTATATCTTAGTTTTAAAGGATCAAATATCTTGCTTCCCAATCTCTTGGCATTTGTGTGTACCAGTAACACCAGACACTTAAGACTCTAATAATGCAACCAAGCATAAGAGAAAAACAGAAGTTTTTAAATTAGAACAAAAGTCCCCAATCCTTACTTGTTCTGAGGTGAACAGGGTCTTGTTAAATACTGGCACATCGGGAGAAGAAGAAAAGCAAAAGCTATTGTTGCAAGAACTAGAGAGAAAAAAAAAGTACGATTATTTTTAAAAATTTTTCTACCAACTGTAAGAAAAATGGCAGTTTAGTCACTTTCTGAAACACTTTTTTTGATAAATAGAAACAATTTAACTGAAGACTGTTTTTTATTATTACACAAATATCTCTTTTAAATATATACAAAAGGTACCTGATTTTTTTTTTTGAGACAGGGTCTCACTATGCAGTTCAGGCTGTCCTTGAGCTCACTCTGTAGTTTAGGCTGGCAATGATCATCCTGCCTCAGCCTCCCAAGTGCTGGGATTATAGGAGTGTGCCACCAAGCCCAGCTAAGGTACCTGATTTTGAAGTAGGGGTAGTATGGGTAAATTTTCTCATTCTCTTTTAACCCAATAAGGAAAGATAAATATCAGGTCCTTATAGCTGTCTTACAGCATTTTGTTGATTTTTTTTTTTAATAACACTACTTAGCTTGAAAACAGGTAAGATAGCTGACAACAGAACCTCTTTGATTAGTTACCAATGTTTCTACCTGCAGAAACATTGGCACAGGCTGCACAAATGATCACTATATCAAACTGGATCTTCTGGTGATCTACTACAAAATGTGCCACAGTTAAAGCAATACTGCTTTGGTGTCATAAATGTCAAATTCCTGGCCTTTCTCTCAGACAGTTGATAGGTGCAAACAGATGATATGAGTTGTTAAGTGGAGCTTTGGGGGTAGGAGAGAAAAAGCCAGATTTAGGAAGAAAAACTTGCATGGTAGCTATGTAAATCTTAAGCTTTTCCTTTTTGTATACTAAGAATGGACAGAGAAACTCAATTTACCTGCTGTACATATTGTAAAAACTACTTGAACTGAGTCAAAGAAGAAGAACATTACTAGAAGTGAGACAGATGCTCCAATTGGAAGGAACAGAGCCTGGGTAGAGTCAATTGTTTGGATACCTGAAAAACAGAAAATGGGACATATTAACCACTTGTTACATAACAGGCACTATGTCTATACACTTTATATATATTAGTTCATTAAAATGCAGGTAGTTCTTAGGAGTGCTATATAATGTACAGATTATCCAAGGCCCTGTGACTTTTTTCCCAATAAGATTTCTCTCCTCTCTCCTTTCTCTCCTCAGTGCTTTCACTATAATTATGCCCAAATTCAAGGCCAGCCTGAATTGCCCAGCAAGACCCTATATCAAAAAAATAAAAAATAAAAATAAAAAAAGTGGCCAGGTCCAACCCTAGACCACTTAAAACTAAAATCTGTGGGAACTCCCCAGAAAAATTTCTTTTGTATCCAGGGGTGAGAACCACAAATAGAAAAGGAAAATATGGTAAATGTGCTAACCAGTGAATGAAGAGTAAATTACAATTTTGTCTTATATGCTACCCATTAACTCCAAGATGTCATAAAGAAAAGTGCTTGAGGCTGGTTGTGATGGTGCATGTAGGAGGTCTGCCACAAATTCAAGGTCAGCCTGGACTACACAGTGAACTCAAAGCCATTCACAAGGAGACCCTGCCACAAGAAAAAAAAAAGGGGGGTGGTGGTGGTGGTGCATGAAAGGGATCATAGACATCAAAGATCTATTATAAGTATCAGAAAAACGCCTTCAAAAAATTAAGACTACAAATAGGGAACCATGATGAATATAATAGACACAAAGGATTGCAAAGATAAATCAATATTTCAAAACTGTTTTAAGTATTTAAATTTGCCTGTCCCTAAGAGCTCTTTAGGGTTTTTCATGAAATAAAACATTATTTATTTGAAACAAAATTATTTCCTTCTCTCGCTTGCTTTGCTGCCTTTTGCCTGCCATGAATTGTTTTTTCCTCTGTAATGCCTGTCTGCAGATTTTGGAATGAGACCTCTACAAACTGTGAACAAAATAAACCAGTTTCCCTTACAAACAAAAACAGTTTCTTAGCAGTTAGGTGGACAAGTCAAATAATTCACTTAAGAATGGGGCAATTCAGCTTAGTAAAAATGATGTAGATATCATGACAAACAGAAATGATCCAGGAAATAATCTATCCTGATTTCTCCTATATTGTTTCTGGGTTTAAGAGCTCTACAGTATTTTTAAAATTACTAGAAGAATCGATAGGTTTAAGAGGCTATTCATGGCCAAAAACAATGGCTTCTCAAGTAAATCATTAGTTGTAGGATAAGAAACAAGTCTTCTAGAAAACTCACTGATCTTGAAATATTTACATTCTTCCTTCTTCTGGAAATAAAAGGTCTTACATGCTCTACAGATAAATTATATTAATTCAAAATATGGGCAGAAAAGTTAAATGACTGGTAGAACACCAAGACTATATAATCAAAATTTTACTTTAGACTATAACTAAAACACAAACATGAACAAGAGTAATAGAATGCATGGAATTTCTTTTCTAATAATAAAGATTTTAAAGCAGGAAATAGTATCACAGGTTAAGTAAAACTCCTTTAGTTGCTACCTTAAACAGTGTACCTGACTTCAGTGCAGGCACTTCGAAAGGACTAAAGATAATGATCTGACAGGAGGAGCTCATTACAAATTTTAATCAAATTCAGTAGCTTACAAAAACAAACTACAACAAAGCTAAACAGAGTACCCCTAATTCAGAAAACTTACATGAGCTCAACTGCACTGTCACCTTGCACAGTACTGGAGTCTGAACCTTGGGTCTTCACTCTGAGCTACATCCCTCTCCCTTCAGTAATTTTTTTGAGCCAAGTCTTGATAAGTCACCCATGCTGGGCGCAAATTCTTCTGTGCTGGAATTCCAGGTGTGTAGCACCACACTTGGCTGATTTTGTATCTTTTGACTAAATATTTACCAAACACTGTAGTAGCAGTAGGAAGGACAAAAACAGTAATTTCCAGATCTTCTGGAGTTTACAGGGTAAGAGGGGGAGAGTCACAAATTCTAGCATACATTTCCATCAAACTTTATGGTTCAAATAAATTACACATAAAGTATAAGACTTTAAGCTGTCAAACAATGGGGTACATACGTCTTTTTTCTGCTTAATGCTAATTAAATGAAGGACTGTTGCGCAAGTGGGAATATCTATCTCTATGCAGACCTCTTGGAGTATATACAGGAGTTCTAACAAAGTAAAGGGAAATAGAGATGTCTTCTTATCTCTGCAATATTCTTTCCAGTGGTTTTTATGGTGAAACATCACACACAGAGAAGTACAGTAGTAGGGAGCTCAGCAAATTGTCACACATCAATGCACGAACAGATTGACCTCAGGAAACTTCCCTGTCACACTTCCTTTCCTCCAAAGGCAGCTACTTCACCAGCCTCTGTGATACTCTCTTCTTTCTGTATTCCACCCCAATGGGCACCCATAAATAATCATGTTTACTTGCCTGGGTTTTAAACTTTATAGATAACTCACTGAATCATGTAGCATTTTTTGCAACCTAGCTTCCTCTCTCCTTACTCAACATTATTGGTGAGAATCATTCATGCTTTTGAATTTGGTTTCACTGTATGAATACATTAACATCTACTGTATGACTGACATTTTGGTTGATTTCAAACTTGTGGCTATTGCAAATAATGCTGACTTGTTTGTTCTATGTGACTTTTGGTGCACATGTGCCCGCATTTGTTGGTATACAGCCAACAGTGACGCTGTTGGGTCCAAGGGTGCTTTTATCTTCACCATTAATAAATAATGCCAAAATGTTTTCTAAAATGATTCTGTGAAAGTGCACTCTCTCCAGAGCCTAAAGAGGGCTCTTCTTTGTTCTACATCCACAGAGCTTTTAATTCTAGCTATTCTGGTAGTCATAGAGCACTATTTCATGAAAATTACTATTTAATTTTCATTTTCCGGCTTTTCCTGGGTAGGCCTGTTGTCTTCCTGACTTCCATGTAGTTTTGTGTTGCCCACACAAGTAGAAGTAGTAATTTTTCAGTCTTGGGTCACATACCCTAGGGTCATTTTATTTATTCTACCCTTTAGCCTAACAGAAGAACATTCAATTACAAAGTGATAATCTCCCTTTTGCGAGTTTTAGCTTTTTGGCCAGATGGCCCATCTAATCCTGTCATCACTTAATACTTCTTTAAGATTCTTTTGTAAACAAAAACTTTTTTTTTTGTATATACTGGGGATTGACCCAGGGCCTTTACACTGAGCTATGCCCCTTGCCCATATTATGTGTATGTATGTATGTAAGTAAAATTTTTTAAGTTTTTGAGATACGGTCTCACTAAATTATCTAGGCTGGGCTCAAACTTGTCATCTTCCTGCCTCAACCTCCCAGAGTGTTGGGATTACATGTGTGCATACTAAGCTTTAATTTTTGACATATCTATAGCACATAACCTGTAAGAAATCCTTCATCCTTAACAACTTACTGATGATGCTGGCCTGCATTACACTTTTCCTCTCAGGTTTTTCACAAATTCTTTTAGTTGTATGATTTTGAGAATGATCAAATATAATCTTTTAACATTAAATTTACTTTATTTTCCTTAGAACCTTTACTCTAAGCCTTCTGCACTAATTATTTAGGACTTCACTCTCCATAGCACCTGCACAAAAGACTGTGTTCCTCTGTTCATCTTTCTGTTTGCTACTATTTCTTTGATTTCTGATAAAGACAATGTTTTCTATGCTATCCTTTCAATCTGAAATGATGTTATATTCCAAAATCAACTCTTTGCAATGGCTGTTTCTTTCATAATGTTTGTTCATATAATGAGGAAAAGAAAGCACTGCGCTTTATCCTAATCTGTCCTTATCCCTTTTGGTATTCATGACTGGAGAGTAAGTACTGAAGAAACGTAAGTTCCTATTTGTTTGTTTTTGAGACAGTGTTCTGTTATGTTCAGTCAGGCCTTGAACTTGAAGTGATCCTCCTGCCTCAGCCTCCCCAAGTGCTGGGATTACAGGCATGCGGCACCACACCTGGCTGTGGAAATACACATTGTGAAGGCCAATTTAGCATTATACAGGAGGTAGAATTAATAAAATGATCCTTTAAAATATAGTATACTACTCTCTTTAGATTATGATTAATATTCCTAGGTAACTTCTTTTATGTATGTTGGTAATAAAATTGACTTGCCTTTTTCTTACTCCCTTTATACATCAAAATGACTTAATCTCTACTGTTTACTCTGACCCACTGATGATAGCTGCCTGTTCATAAAACTATCATGAGAGTCAGTGAAAAAAAGTACCTGCCCCAAGTATGGAAGGTGAAGTGGTACTTGCTAAGTCTTAACATTTGTTATTAAATATCATGGAAAGGAACTATTACTCTTTTTAATAAATTTTTTTATTTAAAGAGAAACAAAAGCATGTAAAGGGTAGAGATAATACAAAATTTCAAAAAAAAGATAAACTAACAAATCACTAGTTGATAAATTACATATTGTCCTCTTAGAAACAGTTGTTCTAGTTACAAAATTAAAGCATACAAAGTAGATATTCAAACAGTGAGAGTATAAACAGCTATGCATGCATGAGGCTCTACATGTATTTCTATCCTTTATGTATTAGAGGGAAAAGCAAAACACAGCAAGACAAAACAAAACAAATTCCTATAAAAACATGAAACCAAAAAGTCATATAAAACCACAGTACAAGGTGATCTACAGTGATTACTGTGTTTTTTCTTATTATCTTCAATACAATTGTCTATATCATCAGGCATAATTGAATATAGCAGTACAATTGAATATAGCAGTATGTAACAATATTAGTAAAAATAAAACACTGTAGACAGTATAAAACTTCAAAAGCAGGTAATAATCAAATCATAGTGGATATTCTAGTCATCTTCAGTGCAGTTGCCTATACTCTCAGACTTGATACTATCAATCATAACAGCTTTGAATAAAATCTATCAATACAAAACAGCAATCTAGCAAGCCAGATTCGATTACGATCAGTCATGTTAAAACAGCGTAGGTTATAAAGAGCTCTAGATTAAGTTAATAGGAAATTAAGGATGATTACTGTACTATATCCTGTTATTTTTGGGATTACTGTCTGTGCCCTCAAATCTAGTACAGGTAGAATGACTAGAAGAGAATATAATACATCTAAGCAGAGTGGAGTGAGTAATGTGGGTTTTAAATCCTGGTACACTATTAACAATATAGTGTATCAAGGCCATCTATGTTAGAGATTCTAGCCATCCTTCTCTGCCTCATTTCTGCTATGCTATTTTTCTGTCTTTGCTTGTCTATTTTTCTCCTTCATTCTACTGCCTGCCCCGATCCCACTGGGGTATTTCTGCCACTGTTCCTAAAATCCTGGTATTTTTTTTCTCTCTCTCTCTAGAATGTCCTTCAGTACTCTCTGTAGGGTTGGATTGGTGGTCACAAACTCACCCAGTTCCTCTTTGTCATGGAAGCAACTTGTTTCTCCATTAATTTCTACTGACAGTTTTGTAGGGTACATCAATCTGGGCTAGAGGTTACTTTCTTTCAGGGCTTGGAATACTCTGCTCCAAGCTCTTCTTGATCTGATGGTCTGTGTTGAGAAGTCAGCCGTGATTCTGATGGGCTTACCTTTATAAGTAATCTGTTTCTTTTCTCTGATGGCTTTTAATATTCTGTTTTTATATTGAATTTCTGGTATCTTGATTATTATAGGTCTGGGTGTAGCTGTTTTGGTTGTAGGTGGCTGGAGCTCTGTATGCCTCACACAACCAAATGTCATTTTCTTTTCCCATGCTTGGGAAGTTTTCCTTAATTATTTCTGTGAATAGCCTTTGTAACTCGCCTGTTTGTATTCCTGCTTCTTCGTTCACATTTCTTATTCTTAAATTGTAGATTCTCTTGTTGTCTTCTAGCCTTTGTATTGCTAATACCCGTTTCCTTGTTATTTTTAAGAGATCTTTCCTTTCAGGATCACACATTGCAAACTTGTCTTCAAGTTTTGACAGTCTATCCTTAAGTTTCTTTTAAGGAGTTTTGCCAGCTTTCAATGCAGTTTTTCATTTCCTGGTAGTCTCTTTGAATCTGCTTCATGTGTTCTATATTTTCTTTATATTCTTTATTGAATATTTTGCTCCTTTTTTTGTGTTCCTCCCTTCTTTGTCTGTATCTTCCTGAGAGATGCTTCCTGAGAGCATTTCTTTTATTACTCTACTCATATCTTGCTTTACCTGATTTAATATTTCAGTTTTTAGCTCATCGACAAGGTCCTGAAGATACCTCTTAATGTCCATTGAAGCCATGTCTGATGTTGTGTGTTTGCTGTCCTCAGTCTCCCTTGTTTTTCCTTCTCCTGGATCAGGGTTCTCAGGGTTCTGGGCTGGGGGCCTTCTCCTGCCTCTCTCTCCTGTCATTGCCCTGGCTTCCTCCACACAGGTTACAGTGCAGGTCCCAGCCCCCTTCTCTGTTGGCCATGGTTCCTCCGAAGTACGCTGGTGAGGGACCTCCGCCCTCTCCTGCCTGCTCTTGTCACTGAGGCATAAGCAGGGGTTGCATATTCTGGCCCCTCCTCACCGGGCCAGCCAAACTTCAGGTGCCTTCACCAGATTAGTGCGTGCTAGGTGCAGGGAATCATTTTGGGACGGTTCATTGGGTCCCGGCCAGGGACGCAACCCAGTCCAAGTAAATCACATGAATCTGCTCTGGGGAGGGAGCAACCACTGAAGTCACTGTCACTCCCAGTTCAGGCTCCTCCTGCCCGATTTCAACATGTTGCCCATTTGGTTGCACCCTTCCTGTGTATGTGGGGGGGGTCTCATTCCCAGCACTGACTGTGGATTAATGGAGGTCCCTTCGCTGGCTCCACTTTCCTTTGGGCTCACCAACCCCCGACTTCATCGCAGCTGTGGCTCCTGTGAGTGGCGGCAGGAAAGAGTCTGGGTGGCTCTGCCGGCCTTTGCGGATTCAAGGTGGCGCAAATTCAGGCCGGCGCAAACTTGGCAGGTCGCAGCAAAAACGCTGTGTCCTGTAATTTTTAGCTGTTGCAGTTGTAGTCGCAACATGTTTGATGAGCTTTTTTACATTTTAATTTCTTCCTGTGTCAAGAGGATCCATCTCCCTCTGTCTGGATCTCTCCAGGATATTTTATTCTGGGATGTGAGTTGTTTCTCCTGGGAGGCTTTGTATTTTGTTGCTCACTGATCGACCATCTTTAGTTCCTCCAGAACTATTACTCTTGTACTTTGTTGAGTGCATGATAGGCACTCAAAGTAAATCTTTGATACTGTCAGATCAAGTCTCTTTTTTTCTTTTTTGGTGTGGTGGATACAACTAGGAGCCTATCTGGGTGTGGTAGTGCACACTTATAATGCCAGCACTTGAGAAGCTGAGGCAGGAGGATCTCCTTGAGTTTGAGGCCAGCATGAGCTACAAGTGAGTTTAAGGCTGGCTTGAACTACACAACGACACCTGTCTCCAAAATAAAATAAAACAAAACAACCCAGTGCCTTGTGTATGAGGTTAAGTATTTTCTACCACTGAACTCTATTCCCAACCCTTGTATCTCTGTATTTCTAATATAACTCTTTTCATAAGTGACATAAATTTTCTACTACTCTCTGAGGTACATTTTTGGGAGTGGGGGTGCCAGGAATCAAACTTAGGACCCTGTCCTTGTCAGACAGCTGCTTATGTCGCTGAGCTATATGCCTGGCCCTGAGGTACATTTTTTGAAGTATAATTTACATGCCATGAATTTTACCCATTTTAAGTCTATAATGTAGTATTTTTTGAAAAATCCATCACCTGTGAAATTATCACCATAATCTAGTTTTTGAACATTTTCATCACCTCTATAAGATCCCTTAATTTAATTAATTCTCTTTACCATCTCTATCTCTAGGTAACCCTTAATCTACTTTATGGATCTGTTGCTTCAGAAATTTCATATAGATGTGCTTCTCACACAGTTAAGTGTCTGGCTTTCTCTCAGCCAGAGTTCTGAGTTTCATTCTTATTGCAGCACATACTAATACATCATTCTTTTTTTTAATGCAAAATAATATTCTACTGTATAGATAAACTATTTTTAAAAGTAAGTTCCTTAGTTTATAGGCCTTTGGTTGTTTCTACTTTTTGGGTATTATGGATAATACTACTGAACATTTGTCATATAGCCCTTCTCTATTTTCTGTTTTTGTTTTGAGACAGAGTTTGCTATGTAGTTTAGGCTGGCCTAACACACTACGTAGGTTAAGGCTGGCCTGAGACTCACAGTGATTCTCCTGCCTCAGCCGCCTGAGGCTGGGGTTACAGGTCATGCCTGTCTCTTGTAAGATTTTAAGTATCAGAAGAGGAATCAATAATGATACTTAGTTATACAAGTACTTCAAATAGCTCTCTTTTACGGGTCACCAAATGAATTTATAATCCACACAAAATTACCAACTTAACTGAAGTATCTAAATGAGGACATAAATAAGCAGATACTAGTATCTTGTTTATCTTTACACTCCCAGCAGTAAGCTTTTAGTCATATGCAAGAAATTAGTACAGTAGCTCCAAGTCAGACCACAGACTAGATTATGATACCAAACATAAAACCTTGAGCTCAATAAACTACGAAGTGGAAGGACCATGATATATACATGGATAAAAGTTAAGTTGACAAAAATATCTTACTATTATTGGTGCTGTTGCCATTGAAAGACCCAGAAGAACTGTTACTGTCTTTTTCCTTGTCTTGATTTTCAAAGTCCATATTAAGGGACCTGTGGGGGAAAAAGGTACAGGTAAGTTTAGACAGTATTTTAAAAATGCAAAGGCATTAAGAAAGGAAAATGTCTTCTAAACTATGAAAAATAGTTCCTGTTGTCACATGTAAAAAAAAATAAGCTACATTTCTTCCAAATGTCAGTTTACAAATGTTCCTGACTGAAGATGAAAGCATTCTAATGTGGCTGACTATTCCAGCTATAACGCAGTGTACAACCTTAATTACTTCCTTATGGTCAAAACCTAGAAGGAGAAATGTGGGGGTCAAACAGCAGGCACATTTTGAGACTTTTACATGCCACACAACTGCTTTCTTTTGAAAGCAGTAAATTGACGTGCCACTTTACTCTGTGCAGCAATTCATGAAAGCACTCCTTTTCCTATTCTCTGATTCAACAACAAAGATGAAAGTTTCTTTTATGCATCTTAGCACTGACGGCCAACATAGCAAGCAAAACCATTAGGTTTCACATACATGGATTTCACTTTCAAAGGAGGAAGCAGACAAATAATATTAAGAAAAAAAAAGAAAAATAAGTTAAATAGATGGCATGTTAATGGCAGGAACTAAGGAGAAAAACCAGAAAATAAAGGGGTTTGCAGGAACTAAGGAAAAAAAGCAGAAAATAAAGGGGTCTGAAATCTTACTGGCAGCAACATCATGAAAGAAACAGCTGTTGTCATCTCATGTTAACTCAGAATCCATCATGTGGTGAACAACATGTGTATAGTGCACTTGCTCAGCTATTTATTTTCTGTGGACAACCTGTTCTCATTCTTGGATCACTTCCTGCTAGTGTGTTCCTGTATGGAGGGTGTTGTCTTTCAAAGAACTTCCTGGGATGATAGAAATGTTCTAGGTCTACACCAACCAAAGTGAAACCTGAGCAATATGATCATCTAAAATGTGGCTAGTGTGACAGAGGAACTGAATTCTAAATTTTATTTAATTTTAAGTATTTTAACATGTTCCCACTGGCTTGAATCACCAGTGCTACATGTGTGACTGTCCCACTGCATAGCTTGTACCACTAGTAGTACAAATGGGTCTAATTACCCTTATGGGGGCTTTTTACTAATAAAATTAGTAAAAAGCTACCCAACAGGGACATGTACCACCAGTGATTTAATCCTCTGGCCTCAAGACCTATGAATTACTATGAAGGTGTTAAGTCATCTATGGACCAAAATCTACACAAACTCTTAGAGGAAAACAGAGTAAATCTTTGTAACATTGGATGCAACAGTGGATTATCAGATTTGATACCAAAAACACATAAATTGGACTTTACTGAAGTAAAAAACTTTTTGTGCTTCAAATCATAAACACACACACACACACACACACGAGATGGGAGAAAATATTTTCAAGTCATATTTGATAAGGACACTGTATCTAGATAGAATATACAGAACTTTTCATGGGTATAATAAAAAAAAGTCTAATCAAATGCTGGCCATGATATAAAACTAGGCTCTTAGCACACAGTCTGCAATCTTGGTCCTCAGGGAGGCTGAGGCAGGAAGATCAAGAAGTTTGAGTTCAGTGTGGGTAATTTACCAAGACTGTCTCAAAAAAATAAAAAAAGGATTGAGGATGTAGTTTAGTGTGAAGATCCTGGGTTCAATACCCAGTATGCCAAAAACCAAACCAAATCAAAATACAGTTACAAAGTATTAGGCTGTTCATACACTGCTAGTGGTAGCATAAACTTACACAGCCACTTTGGAAAACAAAATTTAACCATGCTGACCCCCTCAGCAAAACTCAGAAAATGTATCTGCTGTCTAACTTCAACTATTCTATATTTTGTTATGCCATGCTGAACTTCATTAGTGATCACACTTTATAAAATGAGATTTATATCTCCAAAACACAGTCTACGTTAATAAATATTCCAGGTATACATAAGAATGTTTCTCATGTTAGCATATTTCATAAACATCAATTAGGCCAACATGACTAAGAATATTGTTTGAATATATTATATCCTTGCTGATTTTCTGCCTACTTATTCTACCATTATTGAAATCTTCAGTTATATTTGTGGACTTACTTTGTTTTTGTAGCATGAAGGACTAAATTCAGGGCCTTCATACTGAGCTATATCCCCAGCCCTTTTTAAATTTTTGAGGCAGGGTCTTAAGTCACTAAATTGCCCAGGCTGGCTTTGAACTGGAATCCTCCTACCTCATGACTCCCAGAGTGCTATGATTATAGGCATGTAACTCCATGCCCAGCTCCCCTTGACATTGTATCAGTTTTGTTTTGTTATGTTTTTTGGAGATAGGGTCTCTATAATTCAGGATGGCTTTGAATTAGCCCAGGTTGTCTTAAACTATGATCCTCCTGCCTCAGCCACCTGAATCCTGGAACTATAGGTATGCATACCACGTTCAGCTTGGTTTTCTTCCTTTTTTTGTCTTTTTGAGACACAGTCTCTCTATGCAGTTCAGGCTGGCCTTGAGCTCACTTTGTAGCCTAGGCTACAAAACTTGCAATGATCCTCCTGCCTCAACCTCCTGAGTGCTGGGATTACAGGTGTGAGCCACTACACCCAGCTCTTCATGTTTCTTATACCTGGAGTATATAAAACATCTTGGGTTTTTTGTGGTTATAGTTTTCAACAAACTTGGAAAAATTAGGTCACTTCTTTAAATATTTTTCTCTACTTTCAGAGTACAATTATACATTAGGCCACCAGTGGTTTCTTTTTGATGTTCAAGGACAGCTCAATGATTCTCTTTTGGATTTACTTTTCTGTATTTTCTTCCCATAATTTGTATTGCTATACCTTCAAATTCGCTAATGTTTACTTCTGCAATATTTAGTTACTATTAATCCCATGCAGTGTTCTATTAAAAAAAAATCACAGATAAAATCAGCCAGGCAGGGTAGCAAATGACTGTTAATACCAAAGAACACTGGGAAGCTGAGGGAGAAGAATTCCAAGGATAGTGAGGTCCTATCTGAAAATGAAAAGCTTAAAAAAGGCTGCAGATGTAGCTCAGTGTGTGGAGGTCCTGATTCTGTTCCCAGTACTGAAGAGGGAGGTAGCCTCAGATGGTGACATTTTTATAGATCTGATTTGTATCTTCCATGTATTTACCTTTTTCTCCATATAGACTATAGCTGTATCTGTTTTGATACACTTCTACCATCTCTGTCAGTTCTGAGTTCATTTTGATTATTCTCATCATGGGTCATGCCTTCTTCCTTGTGTCTGGTAATCTTTGGTTATATGCCAGATACTGTAAATTTTACCTGTTTTAATATTTTTATGCTCCTACTGACAGTTCAATATTTGACTATTCAAGTATTTTATGCATTTATCTGGGATGCTGTTATATAGAAATAGTTTAATTTTTTCAGGTCTTGCTTTTACGAACAGGTAATTGAAAGGATTGGTCTTCTGAGTATGGTAGTCCCTTCACATGTCTTACCAATGTTCCACTCTTGTCAGTGGGAATAGGTACTCTTCTCTTTAATCCTTTCACAGTATTTTTTCTTTTACCTTAGATCATTTCTTCACATGCAAGCACTGATCAATATTCTGATGAATGTTCAAGGGCCTGTCTGCAGATTTCTGGGGTTTCCCTTTCTCTCTTTGCAGCTTTTTCTTTTCTTTTGTACTTTGTTCTATTAACTTGAGCTGCCCTGGTCTCTCTGGACTCTTTAAGATGCAAATCCTTACGGAATCTCCTTTGTTGTACTATGACCTTGGTCAGAATCACTGTGTTCTGTTGTCTGACAGACAGCATCTTGAAAATCACTGCATTATGTTATGTGGTTTTGGGAGTAGGAGTGTTGTTTGAGATGGAATGCTCAGTCCTGTTATACCACCTTGGCTGGAAGTACAAGTGTCTCTAGATAAACAGTAGGACCCAAACAACAGATTTTAAAGAAAAGAATAATCTTTTTATTCCTTGTTCCTGCCTTTAAAAGTTCCCAGGAGGAACTACAGCAATGGTAAATTTTATTCCTCTTTCTAGGAGAGTAGTGATGTTATCCTGAAGAGATCACAACCCTTCCTGGTAGAGGCTCTTCATCAAACTTTCAGAGTATAGGTCATACTGACAATTGCTTTCCCCACCACTTTCATTCAAATCCTCTTGCTGGTTAGTTCAAGAGATCTAGCCTTCAACTATGACAGTCTGACTCTAGATGCTAAAACTCCCATGTCTGTTTCTGGTGATGGCCACAACTGGCAATATCTTCAATTGTAAGAGTGTCCTGTAATCGCAAGTATGCAGAAGGCCAAGGAAAAGTAATGTGAGCTTGAAGCCAGTCTGGGTGGAGATGGTGGAAGGGAGGGAAAGAAAGAATGACTGGGCTAATCTGTGGGGTTTAGACTGGTTAGGTGTGCTTCAAGCTGGTGCCTTAAAATTTTGGCTAATTAGCTATTAGCAAACTGTCCCACCAGATGGCAGCCCCAATGGGTGAATTTCCCTAACAGAACTAAAGGATGGCTATGTTTAGATATGACTGACTTCCTAAACTTCTACTAGAATATGGTCTGGATTCTCATCTATTACCTTTCCTGGACACTTTTAATTTTTGAAAAAGCTCTGGATTTTACAAAGGTCATCTTACATGTATTTGGTGGCCTTATATTTTTCTATCCATTAAAGGACACTTTGGCAGAGAACAAAACTAATAGCTCCTACCTCAAGAGACAAACTTTGTCAATGTTAATTAGTTTTACAACAAACTAGATACAATGTTTTGTGAATATTTCCTCTGGCAAGACACTTGTGGTAGTTATTAGTACGTACTTTCATTTCTATGGTCATCAATTGATTGGCTTTTTCAGACAGGGTCTCAATGTATAGCTCAGGCTGGTTTTGAACTCCCTATGTAGCCCAAGCTGGCCTCCAACTCAGCAATTCTCCTGCCTCAGCCCCCGGAGTGCTGGGAGTATAAGTGTGTGCCACAACACCCAGTTCCTATGGTTTTTAAAATTTTAATTAGTATTTCCTCATGGCAGACCTAATGACTAGGACTGGTGATGCATTTCATGAGGTCCTGTCTGTAGTCAATAGAATATGAAGACTGCTTCCTGGTGGGCGTGCTTTGGAAAGACTTCAAATTCACTTAGGGATAGAATAATAAAATAATAACAACCACCACCAACATCCCAGGGGGATAGCTATTACAGATTGTTAGTTTCTCCTATTCTTCCTGATGGTATGATATTGTTAAAGGGCTATATAACTCCAATTTGCTATTAGCTAAGGACTACTAAAAACTCTATTCTCACTACTTTGAGGTAAAATTTTTCCCTTCTTTTTAAATACAATATAGGTGGTTGTGGTTAGCTTAAAACCTGTTCTAGCTGATTTCTTTTCTTATAGTTTAGTTTGATAAGAGCTGCTGCAGACACAGGAAAGCTTTGGGCAAGATAATAAAGCCTAATGGGAAGAGGGGGACCCTCTTACAGGTCTTCAACCAGAAGCTGACTAAGTTTCTTATTGCTTTAAACAAGCTCAAGGAAAATCATGCTTTGACTGATCATTAAAAGTAGACATACATCACCATTGCACAAAACAGAAATCTGGCTTAATGCAGTTCAAGCTATGGAAGTCTTACTTTTCAGCTTTACAAAATCTGAGTTTGGGCCTGCATTTAGGAGATTCCAGGCCAGCGTAACTGGGCTCAGTAACATTACCTATACTGTACAGCTTACAGTAATCTAAGCTGTTTAAATAATAACTTTGCAGAAGACTGTCAGGGCCACTCAGAGCCATATATAAATTAGGGGCCTTTATTTCAGCTTACTTGGTAATTTATTAACTCTACAGACTGCTTGGCTGGACCTAGAAGAGTCTATCCTGTCTTTATAGATACTAACTTTTTCTCTCCCTTAACTTGCTCCACAATCATAATTTATTATTATTGCTACATATAACATGTGATGTTAATACACCATAGTGATATTTACTGTGCTTTCATCCAAACTGTTCCCCAGGTAAGTGTTTCACAAGCAGCAAGTTTGGAATACTGAAATGGATGTTTAAATGACCAACAGAAGGGCTCAACCTATGGCTACTTCATCATTAACAACCGTCTGCATCACAGAAAAAACAATCCAACTGAATTATAGCATATGCTATTTTAATTTTTTTCATCAACTGTGTCTGAATAGAAAGAGGTCAATTTAAAGGATGTAAACCAATTTCCAATTACTGTGCATACATACAACCTACATCAAGATTTAATTAATAAGAATCTGGGTAAGAAGAGATGATATTCTGACTAAGGAGCTGACAGTGCTAGCGGATGAAAATAATAGCAGCTACCTTTACTGAGTTTATACTGTCAGTCACTATGCATGCGAGGCAAATGCTCGGCCTCAGTTATATCCTCTGATCAGGAATAAAACTTTAAGACCATAACTACTCACTTTCTTATGTACGAAACTGGACTCAAAAGGATTTTCCAAGTAAAGTCCGGGGCCTGCCTTTGACAACTCACATTGCTTGCTTCAAGTCAAGGGGAAACACAGGCTGATATTTAGCCTTTGTTAGGGTCCCTGGTTCTGATAAATCACAAATATGTTGCAAGTACAGTGAAGACAAGAAAGTCTGTGTGGATATGGTGGCGTACACCTATAATCCCATCTACTTGGGAGGCTGAGGCAGAAGTGTTGACAGTTTGAGGCTGAATTGAGCCATTTAAGTCTCAAAATAAAAAGGGACTGAGGATGTAACTCCGTGCTTCCTGGGTTCAATCTCAAGTATCTCCAAAGAAAAAAAGAAAAAAAAAAAAAAAGACAATGTCAATATTCAGTGGGCACTAAGTCTGGACTGCTGCCCATTATTAAGTGATCAACATTCAGGAACAACCAGTTGATGAGTTAATTAACCATTCACTTCTCCAGATAGTACAAAATATAACAATAGGCACATTTAGCAGTAAAACGGTCATGAATCAGAACTTTCTATTACCTATGTACCTGTAAGCTATGAAATTATATATCTCTCTCATCTTCAGATCAGAACAGTTACAATTCACCTAAACAACTGGGTTCCAATTCTTTTTATCTAAGTGGACTGAACTCAAGATTTAAATTCTTTCTTCCTAAAGCTGATTGCTAGAAAGCTTACTACAATTATTTGTGAACCATAGGAGTAAGATTACCAGTATCATGGTATTTATTTTTGGCTATGTTTTGTCTCCATCCATAATTTTCTTTGGCCTCATTTTAATTCAGTTTATTCTATCACAACTTGTAAAACTTAGAAAATGACCTGAAATTCTTTTGAATAAATACGGGAAGTAAAATGAAGGTGAAAAACTTTAGTTTATTGAAAGTTATACTTGTTTATCCACTTGAATTCTGTAACAGTGCAATGGAAATACTGGATAAGACAGGCAAATGGAAAATTTTATCTTAACATTTTAAGAAATTCCTCCCCCTGCCTGTAATCCAAATACAATGAAGAAAGTAAGCCCTGTTAAATTTGAACTTAGCTTTAAGTTAAATATGTGTCCTAAAACAACTTACAGTACTTAAAGCTGAATATTTAAAAGTAAAATATGAGGTTGGTCATGGTAGCACATGCCTGTAATCATAAGTACTCTAGAAGGCTGAGGCATGATGATCACAATTTTGCACATGGCTAGGCAACTTAGGAGACTCTATCTCAAAGAAAAAATAAAAAACAGTTTGGGATGTAGCTCAATGAGAAGGTCCTATCTATGCCTGATCCCCACTACTTCAGACAAACAAAACACATAAAGTTGTTAAACATATAGAGAATGTGTTCACACATTACCACATGCACAGTCATTTGCTGTATTATAATTTCAGATTTCTGTATATTTCAGCCTTCTTAAAGCAGGACAGGTTATAGAATAGAGTAGTTCAAAAGATAATAAGCAGCAAACACATTTAGAACATCATGATTTGTGAACAATAGTAAGACTTGTTTTGATTGACATAGTCTATTATACAAATGCAGCATGACGAGTAGCACAAGCATATAAGATACAATTCTTATTATCTCTAAAGTCTTATTAACCCAATAAGATTGTCTCTCTAGAGTAAGTTTAAGTGTCTTCACCATTAAATCATGAGTAGATGCTTGCGTTAAAAACAGCAGTATTACACTACAAAAGTCCTATGATTCTGCATAGGCTTTACCAAGCAAAAGTGTGTTATCTAGCCAGGCTGGAGGTGAGGTACACTGCCTGTAATCCCAGCACTCTGGAAGACTGAGATAGGAGAATTACAGTTTGAGCCCAGCTTGGGCATCTCAGCCCAAGTGATTCAGCGAGACCCTGTCTTAAAAAATAAAAAGGGCTGGGGATATTGCTAAGAATGAAGACCTTTGAAATCCTCAGCAACCCCCATCCACCTGAAACACGTGTCTTCCTTTTGGATCTATTTCTAACCTGTTATTTCTTTGTTTACAACACACAACTCCTGATAGGACAGAAAATCAAGTGTCTTGTCAGTTACAAGCTATTCAAGAAATTCTATAAACCAATCTCATACTGTAATTCCTGAGTCTATATGTTCAACACAATAGTATGTTCCAGTGTTTTTATTTCTCTGTAGTTTTTTGTTTCTCTTTCTGTTAGTATTTTCCTGTAGGTTTGCAAAAGTATTCTGGGATACACTGATTATGAGTAAGAAAGATATATCTGTATGTATTTTTTCTGATCAGCTGCAAAGAAGAGAGATAGGGATGAGCTTTAGAACGGCCCTAAAACTAACAGAGGAAATGTCTTCAACCTGATAAAGTGCATTTATGAAAAACAGCTTGTATCATACTTAATGGGAAGTGCTTTCCCCTTAAGATTGGGAAACAAGGCGAAGAAAAATGTCACTTCCTTGTCACTTCTACTCAATACTGTACCAGAAACACTAGCATGCACAATCAAGGGAAAACAGAGTAAAGCAGAAAGTAAAGCCTTTTTAGGTTGAAAGGAAGCAAAACTATAGACCACATGATTCTGTGTGTACAAAGTCCTAAGGAATTCATATGCAAAAACAAAAACAAATCCCAAAAACCTGCCAACACTAACACAAATGAATTCAGCAAAGATACAACATACAAGATTAATATGCAAATAGTCATAATGGCTGGATATGGTGGCATTTGCCTGTGATCCTAGCTATGTAGGGAGCTGAAGCAGGATAACTAACTCCAAGTTTGAAGCCAGCCTGAGCAACTTAGCAAGACCCTGTCTCAAAATAAAGTAAAATTAAGAGAGGGCTGCAATATAGCTCTGTGCTCTGTGGGTTCAATTTCCAGTGCAAACAAAACAAAATACATGTACTAATATAGCTATAATAAAAAGATGATCAATAGCATGCGTTTAAGAAAGCCTTCAGCTGCCAATAAACTATATTTAAAATGTGTAAATAGTACATTTTATGTTATGCATACTTAATCCCTTTTTTTCCCTCCAAAGGTAGACAAAAAATCAGAAAAAACAACAAAAATACAAAGAAAAGTCTAAGTTTAGATGGGGTCTCTAAATTGGGGATTCTTATCAAATAATTAAAGAAGAAGTAACATAGTTTCACATAATCTATTCCAGAAAAAAGGGAAGATGACACCAGTTTATGAGTTCAATTTAAATGTATAACTAAAGGCATCACAATTTACTTCTTGCAGAAAATGCATTACATATTAATATGTAAAAGACAAAAAGGTACTAGGGACAAGAAGTCTTGAGAATTTGAACTTGTTCCAATCTAAACTTCATTAACAACTAATTGTATCATCTTTTTAAAATTCCATCACCTTGGTGGGTGTGACAGTTCACACCTGTAATCTCAGCACTCTGGGAGGGTGAGGTAGAATAGAAGGATCATGAACTCAAGCCCAGCCTGGGCAATGTAGCAAATTAGTAAAATCCTGTCCAAAAAGAACCAACAAAAAACAAAACAACCAACCAAAAACAACTGGAAATGTAGCTCAGTGCAAAGCATCTGGATTCATTCCCTGTTGTGTATGAGTGTGTGTGTGTGTGTGTGGCGGTGAGTGGCATTCTATATCACACTGTTGGATTTTGGTTTCTTCCTTAGTAAATAAAGTTCACCAAAGAAATCCTTTTAATCTATGTGATATTCATTCTATGTTACATTTAATGTCATAAAAGTTTTATTTAATACTTCTCCAGGGGTTGGGGATACAGCTCAGTGGCATAGTGTCAACCTGGTAAGCACAAGGTCATGAGTTTCTCTACTGGTACCAAAAAAAAAAAAAAAAAAAAAGAGCCAGTGATTTACCTTAGTGGTGTAGCACCTACCTGGCAAGCACGAGGTCCTGAGTTCTATTCCTGGTTAACCACTCCCCTTCCCCCCACCCAAAAAAAAAAAAAACAAAAAAAACCTCCATCTGGCCATGGTGGCACATGCCTGTAATCCCAGCACTTGGGAGGTTGAGGCAGGAAGGACTGCAGTGAGTTCAAGGCCTGACCAAACTACATAGTAAGATACTGCCTCCAAAAAAAAAACCAACGACAAATAACAACAAAAAAAGCAAGAAAGAAAAAACCCTCCAATCTTAAATTGGCATAGCACTTTGGAAAACAATATGGAGATACACATACACACACAGCATATTCTCTGGTGAAGTAATTTAAATTGGAGTATTTAAGGCTGAGGCAGGAGGATTGTTGCAAGTTCCAGACCAGCATGGGCTACAAAATGGGCTCAAGGCCAACCTGAACTAGTGAAACCCTGTCTCAGAAAGACCAAAAAAAAAAAAAAAAAAAAAATTTCCTCCCCTTCCTGATACTTAGCTTAAGAATATAATTCAACCAAAAGTGAGAAAACACAAAAAGCCACTGCAACAAATAAAATTGTCTAACAAAAGTAGAATAAGATAGTAACCCACAAGGTCAGCACAATGGCTCATACCTATAATCCTAGCACCTGAGAAGCTGCAGCAGGATTGCTGTGAATGAGGCCAGCCTGTACTATATAGTGAAATCCTGCCTCAAAAAGTCAAAAACAAGAAACAAAAACCACAATTCTTAAATTGGCAAAAGCTAACATGAAGATGATTGTAGAAAACACGTTTTAGGTGCCAAGGATCAGAATGTAAATGATTCTGATTATGAAAATGTATACAACATGTCAAAAGATTATTTGCGTTAATGAAAGTACAAGGGCTGGGAGCAGTGGCTCACAACTGTAATCCCAACTGCAGTACTCAGGAGACTGAGGCAGGAGGATTGCAGATTTGCCCACGTTGGGCAATGACTTAGTGAAAGTCTGTCTAAATTAAAACAACAACTAATGTGGGAGGAGAGGGTCAGAGGATTTAGTTAGTTCAGTGGTAGGGTGCACACATAAAGTACCACTTTTTGTGTTTTTAACTATAAAATCTTTTTAAATGTTCATATGTAATATATCCAATGAAGAAAAATGAGATAAAAATAATAGGAGTAGGGATAACAAAGGTCACATGGATACAGTTCTAAATTGTTTTGGCTTGATTTCCTCTAAGAGTGGTCATAGACCCAGGTTTCTCAGTAGACACCTCAGAGTCATGAAAACTCTAACAATTTTTTTTAATATACTGATTGTTAAGCAAAGTTTGTGATTCTAAAAAGTACTCATTGAAATCTAGATATCACTTTGGATAGCTCAAAGTCCTCACGCCTGGCTATTTTACTTAACACCCTCAGTCCCTTTCAAGTTTTCAAACTTAAAATTTTTTAAAAGGCTGGGGATATACAGTAGCTCAGTGCTGAACAGTTGCCGGTGGCATGTGAGTCCTCATGTTTAATACCCAGTACTGCCCCCTCCAAAAAGTTTCTCAAGCAGCCTTCATTTTCAAGTGTCATACACAAAATTACATGAACTATAAAACCACTAAAGTTCCTCTCAACTATAGGTAGTGGAGAGAAGGAAATCTTGCTTCTTGTTTTTTCTTCCTATTCCTATGGCTTCTTGCCAGGATGAGAATTTCACCAGGATCCTATCTCAGTATTTGTAAGGTTAGCAGGGAAAATATTTGATAATGCTACCATGTACAACTCTAAGGCTCAACTTTGTAAATTTCTGTAGGTCAAGAAAAAAGTACTAGCAGCAGTTTTGCTTGTTGTTCACTAGTAGCTATGCCATCACCTTTGTTAAGAAAAATAGTAAATTTCTGTAAGGATATAATTTAATTACTTAAAAGCATTTAAGACAAGGTAAAGAACTTTACTAGTTTCTTAAGTGCACTTTTAATTTGGTTTCCCTATTTCTTCTAAAACTACTAAACACCTTCTACCTAAACTTTGATCTTGATCACTTAATTTTTTCTTATTGAGTTACTCTTCCATTTAAATTTTTTGCTTCCTTTAAAATTACAATCACTGACAAGAATCCTCTCAGTATAACCTTCCCAATAATCAGTGCTCTCTGATGAGTTATTATTTCCAGATCACAATTTTAAGCAATTTGTTTTTTGCATGTTTCCATTAATATGTTAATGTCATAAACAAAACCAAGAAGTGCTTAACTGCAGCAAAAGAATAAATATGAGATTTATTTCATCCTAACTCAAATCTCTGGGCTGGGGATATTAGTTCAGTGGCATAAGCACCTGCCTGCCAAGGTCAAGGTCCTGAGTTCAATTCCCAATACAAAAAACAAAATCTGCCACAGTCCTGTTTCTTTTTAAAGAATAGTCTTAGTGCCAACACATTTAGAGCAATGTTGCTTCAGACTTCAACTGAAATCAGCCTCATTTTAAGAACATCTTACCTGAAACTACCGTAGACTATAAGAAGAATGGATATCAGAAATGTAGACACTTGACTGGAATCCACCAGGGAATAGGCCCTAGAGAAATAAGAAGAGAAAAATTAAACCACATGCAGCAAATCCTCATCAGACTGACTTTACAGTCTATGTCTTTAAGGAAAAAGTATAAATTAACACTGCAGATAACAAAAGGAAACATGCTGGTTTAACATGAAAAAAAACTGATGAGTTCACAGCTAGTAATCCACCTTTGTGTGATATACAATGTATATTTACAAATTTCCCAATTTTAAAAGTATTAATATAGCTACTAAATTACACCTGTGACAGAAATCTCACTAGTTAACTTCTTACCAATTTACATTAGAATTGGCTAACAGTGTTTTACTAAAATACCATTTCTATTTTTATGTCTGTTGATTATCTTATTTTGTTGACTCTCCAAAGTCAGCAGGTCTAAAACTAGTCTGTTGGAGATCACTACCCAGCAGCTCTGAGCAGGATTTAAAATTAACTAATTGGCTTTTTATGTTTATCTGTGAGTCTGTCCTAGGCCTCAACCCCCTTGCCTGGCGACGCGAGCTGATTCATAGTAAGTGAACCTCTACGAATCACTGGTCCTGGCTGAGGCCTGTAGTGGCCTGTGAAGCCAGAGATAGCTCAAAAGGCAAGAAAAGGCCACAGCTGAAGACACCTTGGCTCCAACACTAAGTAGAGACTGCAAATGAAGGAATTTCACTCCTGAAGCCTCACTCCTACCATAAATGTCATCCTGTAGATAAGACCCATTCTCCTAAATTGGCATAATTTACTACTTGGAGAAGTCTTTCAAGTGACTCCCATGGTCCTGCTCATTGCCTGCGCTTCCCTCAGTTTCCTCACCCTTTGTCGTTGGACCTAATTAAAAAAAAAAAAATTGGTGGTCCAGAGAAGTCTTTGTCTTAGCCCTCAGAGTCTCTGCTCAGCTAAAGGGTTTTGACCCTCCTGGAGCCCTAAAATCATACCACTTGTCTCATTTTATTTAAGCCTTTGCCGTATACTCGTTTGGGAGACTGGGGATCTAGGTCAGGACCCAATACTAGTTATTAGTCTTTCCTTCATATCTCCTTTTTTTTTTTTTGGTACCAAGGATAGAACGCATGACCTTGCGCTTTCCAGGCAGACGCTTAAGCCAATGAACTAAATCACCAGCCCATATCTCATCTTCTTAAATAGTTTTATTCTTGGCACCCACTTCTCTTATTTTCCACATGTGACAAGACTCAATGAGTCCTACAATTTCCATACCCCTTCTCCTCTACATCTCCCAGGCCCACAGCTCCTTTCTAGGCCTGTGACTTTTGGAGACCTTATTTTCAAGTCTCTTTTTTTTCCCCCTTTGCCAAACAGTTTATTCTGACAGTCATACATGCCCCAGCCTTATAATGTAGGCTCTCTTTTCATCTACTTTCTAAGTTCATAAAAACAACCATGTAGATGTTTCAAAAATGTCCTAAAGTTTTCACTGCTAGTAATGATGGAGATGAACAAGGAGGAAGAAGAGCACTGTCTTGAACTTCCCTTTTATTCTCACTGCCCACACAAAAATTGAGTTAAATTCTTACTGAGGTTAAAAAACAAAAAATAAAAAACACCAAAGTAAATGCATGCATTTAAGACACCCAAATCAGGCTAGTCAAATATGCTTTAACAGAACTGAAGGCTTGGCCAAATGATAGAGGTCAGCTGTTGAATTGAAATACTTTATACAATCACCACTAACTTTTTAAATTATTCATTAATTTTATTAGTACATTTGTGACATAATGATTACATTCATCATAGGGAATTTGTACCTGTACATATCTTAATTCTTTTTTTCCCGTTTCCCTTCCTTCTCTTCAATTCTCCATCCACTCTCCATTTACAAAACTTTGTTTATATTGTTTTCCTTCCATTCTTTTTTATTTTTCTTTTATTCTTTTCTATTAGCCTATTCTTTCCTTTTATTCTTTTCCTTCTTTTCCCCTTGTATCCCTTCCCATTTAAACATTTTCTTCCTACTTCCCAATATCTAGCCTCCATTTTGGTTCTTAGCCTTTTGGGTTTCTCACACAAGAGAAACAATGCAATATTTAAACATGTGTGTTCGACTTCACTTAAAATTAAATTACTTTCTCAAAGTGCATCCATTTAACCTAGAAATATATCAAGCTTATCCTTCTTTATGGCACAGTAGTACTCCACTGTATATAAAGTCCTATTTCCTCTATCCACTCATCTATTGATGGGCATTTAGGATGTTTAATGTGATTTAGCTATTGCAAATTGTGCTGCTATAAGCATGAGTGTGCATATATTGCTGTAGTATGCTTTTAACTCCTTTGGGAAGGTATCTACAAGGGGGAATAGCTAGGTCAAATGGATTCTCTAGTTTTAGGGTTTTGTGGAATCTCCATACTGATTCCCATGGTGATTTTATCAATGTACACTTCCATCAAGAGTGGAGAAGGGTTCCTTTTTCTACATAGCCTCTCCAGCATTTGTTTTTGGTTGATTTCTTGATGACAGCCATTCTTTCTGGGATGAGATAGAACCTCAGTGTTTTAATTTGCATTTCTTGAATGACCAGTCATGCTGAATATTTTTTCATATACTTATTTGCCATCTTTATTTTTTCACCTGAAAAGTGTCTACTCAGATTCCCATTTTTAGATTGGGTCTTTAAATTTGGAGGGATCTAATTTTTTTTTTTTAGTTCTTTATATATTGTAGATTCTTAACATTCCCCTCAAGCTTTTCCCTTAGTAGACAAAGGCAAAACGCTACCAGAAAGTCCTCTCCTACCTATGCTATTCATGCTAAGATTTTTAGAACCATACTGGATTTTAGTAATTATAGTTAAACATCTTATTTCTAGCTACTTTACCAGCAAGTGCTTATAATACACATCCTGCTAAAAAAAAACACAAAAAAACCCCCAAAAAAACAAAAAACCAGACCAAACTGAGACACAGAAAGTACTGTTCTATAACATGTTCTATGTGTCAGCCTTCCAGTTATACAATGGAAGCATTCTTTTCTGCTCAACTACCATTCCACCCCTGACCAGACCATGCCTTAACTCAGTATTTCTCAACATTTTTTGGTTGTAGGACCACTTACATTCTTTAAATGGATGGCTTCTAAAAGCCTGTGCTCATGTGAATTATAGTGATATTATACAATGGTAAAAATCTGAAGTGCTTTCATTTGCACTGCAAATTAAAATTACATAACAGGGTCAAAAATTTCTTTTGAACTTAAATTTGATGTGCTTCTGCATGCCTTTAATTTCAGCACTGGGAGGTTGAGGCAGCAGTTATGCCACAGGTATGGGGCCAGCCTGGGCTACACAGTAAGACCCTATCTCAACAAAAATAAAAACAAACAAACAAAAATAGACCACACCTTCAGAACTGCTACCTTAGACCTTTAACCCAAGCTCTGGCTACGCAAACCACTAGCACCTTCTCACATGTAATCCTCCTCAAGCACACACATCACAAAACATCAAAAGGTACTGAATATTTTTGCTGTCCAATAGTTTTAGATTCATTATGTGTAGCAAATGATTTGTATTCCAGGCTTAAAAAGAAGTGCTACAGTTTTTCTGTTTATGGCAACACACTGAAATAGCATTGAATTTGTATTTTTACCCAAAAAAACTGTCTACCATGCCGTCCACAATACTATAATTCTCTTCCATATTTTCCCATATTGTAAGGGGAAAAAACAAATTTGAACCATAGTGTGACATTTTATGATGACATTTTAGTCACTGACAGCATATGTGAAAGCTTAGTGACACTGCAATCACATATGTGTAAGTATAACTTATGATGTTAATTCAGTGACAAAAATGCCCAATGGCACATTTATTAGAATGCATCTCTGCTTAACTAAGCAATGTACAATTGTATTTTAAGACTAGTAATAGCTGTCTTATCAAATATAAATTTAACACATTAAATTTAAACATTTATATGCAAGGCATAAAAAGTAAGTCATTTAAGTATGTTATGATCTAACAGAAGGATATAACATACAAGGTGTAAGAATGCAATGTTTTTATAGAGAAATACTGTACTGTGAAAAATGCTATGGGTTGTCACATACCAGGAGTCAGCAAATCATCACCTACTGCTATTCCAATAAACACAGCCAAGTTTGTTCTTTAGTATCTATGGCTGCACTAGCACTTCAACAGCTGAGTTGCGTATTTGTAACAGGTTATATATGGTCCACAAAAGTCAGTGTATTTACTGTATCTGGACCTTTAGAGAAAAATTTTCCAACACTGCTGCATAACATTCAAAAGTACCCACCAAAGGCACTGGTAAGTGTTAAAGCACAGTCTACCCTACCCCTTCCTCCCAAGGGAAGGATGTCAGGTAAAGTTCGATGAACTTTCATGTCCTAGCGAATGGGTTCAGTTGCCTGGAAGGAGGGCTAACTTCTTTTCACAAAGGTGGTATTTATGATCTCTGAGCTGACTTGGCCCAGAAGGTTCCCTTTTCTTCTCTCTCTCTCTCTTCCTTCCTTTTTTTTTTTTTTTTTTTTTGTACATGGGATCGAACTCATGACCTTGTGTTTGTGAGGCAGGCGCTTAGGCCACTGAGCTAAATTCCCAGCTAGAAGGGTCCCTTTTCTTACTTTCCTATGTTGAGTAGGCATGGGAGTTAGCAATAGTCCTCAGCATCTTACAGTCAGGTCACAAAGATAGGGCAGACTTTCAAACATCAAAATACTATTAAACTTTCACTGATAACAAATAATTTATTATTCTTTAGGACTAAGTATTTTATGGAAAAAACACAGATGAAATGTACCATATTTTAATAACTACATTTTAACAAGATTAATACAGTGAAAAGTGATTACTTCCATCAGAGATACTGGTGACCAAGCAAATTGATATGAAAGGTCTTCAAGGCTGGAATCATTGTTTTCAGATGTGTTTTACTACATTCAAGAGCAGGGTGATGAAACAGAAGAACCCATATTAAAGGTTTCTGTTGGTATCCAATGCATCAACTCTTTCCTATGAAAACTCTGTTAAATCCTCAGATTACAATTTCAATAATATTGAATTTTATTGTGATTTCAGTATATGTCCAGCAACATAAACTATCACTCTTGGCTATAGTATAAATATTTACAAGGCATAGGGGAAAATCAGGTAATTGAGTTTCTCAGTAAATAGGTACTACAAGCTGGGATGAAGTAGTTTATTTTTGCCAAGGGACTAGCTTACAGGACAAAATATATCATGTAGTTTTTGATGATATCTTTGTATCACTATCCAAAATAACTTAAGTACTTTAATCTCTTTTAAAAATGCAAAAATTTGTGTTAATATTTTTAACAGGATTAATACTTCATTAAAGAAACTACTTTTAAATGTCTAAATGTCAACTCAGAATATTTGCTCACAAAACTTAATAAAACCTAGATGCTGGGTGTGGTAGCACATGCCTGTAATCCTAGCACTAGGGAGGATGAGGCAGAAGGATCACTGAATTCAAGGTCAGCTAGTAGTGTGTTCAAAGCCTGCCTCCTGAATTACATGGGGAGACCCTGTCTCAAACAAACAAACAAACAAACAAACAAACAACAAAAAAAAACTTAGATATATGTACCAAAAAACTGAAAGTGGGGTCTACACATACCTGTATACCAATTTCACAGCAGCATTATTCACAACAGTTCAAACATGGAAGCAGTCCAAGTGTTCATCAATGAATGAGTGGATAACAAAGATGTGGTACTGGTACATATAGCGTGTAAAATAGATGACCATATTACTGAACTTTTGTTAGATCATTGAACAGAAGAGTTTGTACTGTCAATGTCTGAGTGTCTAGCCACTTTTTATGCTTTGATTTTGTAACTTTAACAACTATTGTTGACAATATGTATCAACTAGCGATTTTATGTTAAATTTTTTTGAACTCTGTATTCTACTTTTCCTCTTGTTTTTTCTGTCTTTAATTTTTTCTTTCTTAAAATAAAATCAAAAAAAAAGAAAGATATGGTATGTATGTACAATTCAGTATTATCCACATTTGGAAACTTTGATACATGCTAAAATCTAGACGAATTTTGAAAACATTATGCTAGGGGAATAACTACATACAAAAGGACTAATATTTTATTTACACTTTCCAACGTATGATTTCACTTACAAAAGAGCTAGGATAGACACATTTATAGAAATAAAAAGAATAAAGGTTAACAAGGTGGGGGTGAAATGAAACAGAGAGTAGTGTGGAAATGGATGGTGGTAACAATACACCAAACATAATGGCATTGGACTGTGCACTTACAAATGATTTAGTAAACTGAAAATTCTAAGTACTTTTTTTCACAATAAAAAGTTTTATGAAACTTAAAAGAATTTATAACATAAAAAAGTCTAATGTAACTATTTTTAAACCTCTCAGTCAGTCAGACATGGTAGTGCATGTCTGTAATCCCAGCACTTGGGAGGCTGAAGTAGGAGGACTGCTGCAAGTGCAAGATCAGCTTGGGATACAAAATGAGTTCAAGACTTGTATGAACTGCACAGTGAGACCCGGCCTCAAAAACATACACATCAGGGCTGGGTAGCTCAGCAGTATAAGCGCTTGCCTGGCAAGTGCAAGGTCATGAGTTCAATCCCTGGTACCAAAAAACAAAAACAAACAAACAAAAAAACCATACATGTGTGTGCCAAAAAACCAAACCAAACCAAACAACACCCACCAAAAAAAACTCTCTCCTTAAGAGAATATTCCCTGCCATTCAGTGCTGATAATAGCTTTAGAAATGATTCTGGAGAAGAGTCTAGAAAGCATCATACAATTCCAAAATCTAGACTTGAAAATTTCTGATGACTTCAAAATCAGATGCTACAGGTTGAAGGTTAATTTCTTGGCGCTCCCCTATCCTAGTGACAAAACTAGTTGTATGGATAAATGAAAAAGAGCATAAACAATTTAAGTTATGGTGCTCCTATTATTTCTGCCAAGTTAAATCTGAAAAGTTACAAGGAGTGTCTCCTGAATTTCTGGAACAAAGGGAATCTCCCCTCTCCTGCCACCCGCGCGTGCCCATGGGAGATTCCCTTTGTTCCAGAGAGGGGCATGCAGTAAGTTAAAATTGGAATGGACCAAAGATCTTAACATTAAAGCAGAAACATTAAAACTCTTGAAGACATTGGTTAGGCAAAGGCTTTATGAACAAAACCCCAATTGTACAAGAATTATCACAAAGAATCAACAACTAGAATCTCATCCTATTGAAAAGCTTTTGCGGGCTGGGCATTTAGTCTGGTGGTATAAGCACCTGCCTGGCAAGCAAGGTTATGAGTCTGATCCCCAGTACCAAAGAGAAAAAGCTTCTGCACAGCAAGAGAAACCACCAACAGAGTGAAGAGACAATCCACAACGTGGGAGAAAATGTTTGCCAGCTGTTCCTCGGACAAAAGATTACTATCCAGAACACATAAAAAACTCAAAAACATCAGTCCTCCCAGATTTAAAGACTCAATCCAAAAATGGGCACCTGATATGAATACACACTCCTCAGATGAAGAAATATAAACAGCAAATAAGTATGTGAAAAAATGTTCAATTGAGATCAAATGTTCAATTGATCATTTGAGAAATGCAAATTAAAACAACATTGAGATTCCACCTCACCCCAGAAAGGATGGCTAGGATCAAGAAATCAAGCAATAACAAATGCTAGAGGGGCTGTGGGAAAAAGAAACACTTTTCCACTGTTGGTGGGAATGCGCACTGGTGCAAATACTGTGGAAATCAGTATGGAGATTCCTCAAAAAACTAGCATTACAGATCCCGTTTAACCCGGCTATTCCCCTCTGGGTATCTTGCCCAAAGAATTAAAAACATCATAGTACAGCAATGTATGTGAACCCATGTTCACAGCAGCACAATTTGTAATAGGTAGGTCTTTGAAACAACCTAAATGCTCACTGACTGAGGAATGGATAAAATAAAAGATGTGGTATTTTTATACAATTGAGTACAACTCAGCCATAAAGAAGGATAAACCAGAGGCTTTTATAGGTAAATGGATGTAACTTGACACCATACTCATAAGACTTACATGTGTGAACATCGTACTGTCTCACTAGCATGAGAAGCTGAAACAAACAATATATGTATATGTATGTATATATAGGTGCATTAAAGAGTTAGTTATGATAGTTATACTACTGATTTCTCTGAGTTCACTAAAGAGAAAGATATGTGTGGGTACTGTTTGGACAATTGAATGCAGATATCTTGTGCTCTGGGAGAATGACTTGGGGATGACAATGTGCAATATATCTACCACTGTTGTCCGGATTGATACGTTTTGAAATTTTTAGTTTTTTTCTTTTTTTCTCCTTGAAATAAAATAGATTAAAAAATAAATGAAAAAAAAGGTAAGATCTCACTATATAGTCCAGGCTGACTTTGAACTTGAAGTGATTCTTCTGCCTTAGCCTCCCAAGTGCTGGGATTATGGGTGTGTGCCACCATGCCTATCTGGCAAGGGGAATTTCTAAGAGACTGAATTTCAGTAATAAATATTCAATATTTTTGAGGATATGTCCACCTACACATATTATGATCACAACAAATTCAACACATCTAAAAATCAAACAACTACCTATATTCTTACAGTATCTAATATCTGTCAAAAGTTCCAGTGAGTTTAACTGTTGCTGGTAACTATCCTATCTTATGATACATGACTATTTTAGAGTACTCTGTTTGGTGATGGAATTCCATGATAAAACACTCAGCCCTGGTATCACCAAGAATTACTGAAGGGAGAAACAAGAGATGCCAACAGAATAGCAGGTTAAACTATGACACAGATTCAATGTGGGAGTTCAACTTGATCAGAGGCAGAAACAGAAGAGCTGATGATGTACACAAACTATTTTGAAAGAACAATCAGTGGGATCTAGTGACACACTGGACAAAGAATAAAGGAGGGATAGAACTCAAAATGTCTATGGGTTATGATAAACACTAATCTGACCTGCTGACAGTGGAGGACACAATTACCCAAATCTCAATTCAAGGACCCAATGTGTGTGCCAAGAGGCAGAAGGAAGCCATAAGTGGAGACAGAATTCTTTGGCACAGTTCTGCTCCACCTGGCCCAATGTTTACTTAATCAACAAGCTCAAAGAGCACAAGCAATTAGTAACATCCAGATACTCTACCTCCCCAATGAGGAACTGGGACACTATGCTATTTTCTGACATTTTCTTTTCTTCTGACTTCATCTTTCAGAGCCTTGACACTAATAGGACTAGGCTCTGATAGAAAAATATTTCTACTCAGCACTTTATCTTTGCTTTCTTCTTTTTCTTAAACAGTTCATACAATGGAAATTAGGAGATGTTACAAAAGAGCTGAGACCTGAGAAATCATTCTGAGATATAAAGAAGAAGCATTAAGTACATATAAAGGGTAAATAGGTGATGAGATCCAAAAAAGGTGCCAGAGATAATATGACTGAGAGAGTTAGAAACAGACGAAGACATAGCTTGTAGAGCCCTAAAGATCCATGCTTCTGTTACCCAATACCTCTTAACATTAAGTGGAATAGCAGGAAGGTTGAGAGTATACCATTTGACTTAAGAAAAGTAACAGGTGATTTTTTTGTTTTGTTTTGTTGCTCTTTTTGAGAAAGGGTCTCACGATGTAGCTCACTTTGCAGCTCAGGCCAGGGCTTGAACTCAGGGCAATCCTCCTGCCTCAGCCTCCTGAATGCTGGAATTACAAGAGTGCACTACCACACTCGCGCTCGGCTGTAGGTGACAGTTTTTATAGCCGTTTCAACAGAATTGTGAGTAAAGAGAAACTGGAAGGAAGGCATTTGTATCATTTCCTGAGGAAGTGTAACCCTAGAGAATACAAATGAAACTGAACAGCAATGTGAAAGCACAAGACAGATTTTGATTGACTGACTGACTGATGACATGGGAGACCTATGCCACTCTGAAGACAAGTCTTGACAACCAGAGAATGACTAGGCAAGATTCAAGAGAAAACAAAGTTATGTTTGCAGAGAAACAAAGATCTTCTCTACTGAGACCACAAGGGTTTTACACAGACACACACACACACACACACAAACACACACACAATAATAATAGACTGAAGAAGAAATGTGATTTTATGAAAGCAGGTATGTCAGAAAACCATACTTATCTCCCCCATAAAATAAGATATGGGGTTAGTCAGTGTGAAGTCAAAAAGCTACAACAGGTTCAAAGGAAAGGAAAGATTCACAAGTACACCAAGATTAAATTTTCTTAAATTTAAAGATTGTTTTCTTAAATTTAAGGATTAGTTTTATAAAATGATCACCTACTTTTAGACATACTTCCCTTCAAGAATAATGAATATCTATATGCTGTGGATATCAGTCAAATAAAGGCACTAAAGAAAGACCTTAATAGTTGGGCAAGGTGAATTGTGGAAAGTGTCCCAGAAGACTGGTGGGGAAAATGACATTTTAACCAAGTAAATAATTTGCCATTTTCCAATAGACAAATCAAATCAAAGTCAGGCTTCGATTTTTTATTTTTCTTCCACAGTCCCAAGTTTTTACAAAATGACTATAAATGAGGTAAGGCTGCTTGTAATGGAGTGGTAGGGGAAGCATCCTTAACCTCTTTGGTATTAAACTCTTCTGTAGTTCCCACTGGAACAGAGACTCTCATAAGGATATTGAGAGTCCCCTCCCCCATCCTGATTCACTTCCACCTATATGATTACTCTAAAGTTAATACTGTTTCAGTTATCCCCTTCACTTATTGGACCAGTTTTATCTGCTTTAAGTATTACTACAGAGTATATCTATACTTAGTACAGTAGATAACAAGACTGACCATGGATGACGGCCTGTAACAGAAAAACACAGCTAGCTGGGGAAGGTGGCACATGACTATAATCCTAGCACTCAGGAGGCTGAGGCAGGAGGATCACCACACAGAGGCCAGCATAGGCTGCATAGTGAGTTCAAGGTCAGTATGAACTACAAAGTGATTAGTTTTATAAAATGTCTCAATAAACAAACAAAAAACCAAACACCATGAAAAAGGAAGAGGAGAAAAATACAGTTAATTTATGACACAACTAAATTGGATAACCTGTTAACTAGCTCCAATCAGTAGTAAAGTTAAGGTTTCCAAATAATACATTTTTAAAAATAATACCTTTTAGAGCTCTGAAAGTTTTAATATTATTTCTTACTGTACATATTAAAGATATGCTTTATAATAAATCCAAGACCAAGGATGCTGAGACTGACCTCAGCAGTTAACAGTGAAGCCAACATTCCCCAGTCCAATGTAAAAGGCAATTTGTAATGCAGCAGTCATATAATAAAGTGCCCCAGCCTCCATAAGGACAGGTTTGTTGAGGAAAGATTTGCTGCCATTTGCCCTATTACAAATACATGTTTACACTAAATTCATCTTTGAACTGAAATTTTTCTTGGCTCCATCTACTCTCATTTAAAAAGGAGTCCAACTTCTACCCTTGAGTTTCCATAACACAACCCTTTAAAATGCAGAATCTATTTTAACACACCTGTATTATATGACAGTGTCCCAGAGGGAACAGATATGGTAAGATAAAACATTAATAATGTGAATCATAGTTGGGTGACAATAGAAATAGTCTGCAAACTTCGTTTATCAATTTAAAAAAAATTCTTAGTGATCCTAAAGCAGGTTCTATGGGACAAAAGTTTTTTTAAGCAATTTAATTAATTTACCTGACTAAAAGCAGTGGTAGATGGTAGATTTAGTGTATATCAAACTATGAGAATTAGCAGCCCCAGAGCTCCAACCATGGAGGGACTCAAGGAACAGTACAGAAAGGCAATTTGCCCACCCTCTCGGTTAAGCCACCCACGCCTTAGCTGGGGGAGAACCAGCAGCTCCAGAGATCTGACCATGAAGGGACTCAGGATGCGGCACACAAAGGCAGTCTGCCCACCCTCTCAGTAGGGGCCTCTGGCCTGAGCTGGGAGAACCAGCAGGCCCAGAGCTCCGACCATGGAGGGACTCAAAGGCGCAGCACAGAAAGCCAATTTGCCCGCCTTCTCGGCAAGTACCCCTGGCATGAGGCAGGAGAAGAATCACTCAGCAGCTCCAAAGGAGCCTACTGGCAAGCAGGCTAAGAATCAACCCACCACCACCACCACCACCCCTCGTTAGCAATTGAGCCAGAGATCTAGACATCTCTTGAGAGGCTGACCATATGCAATGTAGTAAATATGGGGGATTTCCTTCTATCATCTCTTTGAAGGCAAATGTTGTTGTTCCTGTTTTGCTTTGTTCTGATTAATGATGTTGCTCTATTCAATGTTTTGATAAGTTCTAGAATGTCCTGTATTTCCTTTGATTTGGCTATACCTTATTGAAAGAACAACTGTTGTGAAGATAACAGGATATACTATGGTACCTATTACTGTTATGCCAGGAACCTGTTGAGGGTTTCTGTGCCAATTTCACTGCACTCTCTCAGTTGGCTTTGTTCTGTCTCAGCTTGCTCAATACCCTGCTGATTTGTTTTGTTGTTACTTACCTTTTATTTTTTATTTATTTTAATTTTTTATTATTAGCAAAATACAACAGAACTGTTTGCAGCCTCACTGTTTGAATGTTCACCTTGTATGCTTTAGTTTTGTAGCTTGAACAACTATATCTGGAAGACAATGTGTAATTTATCAACTGGTGATTTCTTACTGTTTTTTTTTCTTTTTCTTTGAAGTTCTATATTATTTCTTCCTTTTTTTCTTTTGCTTTTTCTCTTTGAATAAAATTTAAAAAAAATTTTTAAAGTATATATCAAACTAAACACAATTAGCTTGATGACTGGACTTTTTGTTTTTGTATTTAGTACAGCTCATAATATATTCTCCCAAAAAACTTACATTCTTTCTCTCTTATTTTGTTCTCAGAGCATCCACAGATTTTGTATTCTACAAGATATACTTTGGGAAGAATCTGCTCCAAAATGTTTTTTCAATGTAAGACCAGTTAAAAACTCAATTCAGAAATTAAATACAATTTTATGATGTGCCATATGAAACTTGAATTTCATTATTCTTCATTACTACCCAACGAGATAGGTTATTGTTATTATCTTTAATTTATACACAACAGATGAACAGAAAGTTGAAACCTATTCTGTGTTACAAAGTTATTAAGTGACAAAGTCTGTATTCAAATCCTAGAACTAAAGTACTGTGTGCTAAACAGTCTGTAAAGAGCAAACAGTTGTCTGAAGAGAACCCTTCTATTGTTGGCAATAATAAGAATAATTAATACCCTTGTTCCTTGAGAGGTATAACCAAAAGATCAATTTCTGAGGTGTTTCACTGGTGTTAA
Organism: Hydrochoerus hydrochaeris; assembly: GCA_004027455.1. Lineage (NCBI taxonomy): Eukaryota > Metazoa > Chordata > Mammalia > Rodentia > Hydrochaeridae > Hydrochoerus > Hydrochoerus hydrochaeris. The sequence goes on from PVLA01009867.1 coordinate 67,782, forward strand.
GCCACTTTCGCTCTTTAAAAAGATTCAAATCAAATATGCATCTGCTGTCTAGGGCTTCAGGAAAGGAAAATATTTCAAATACGCTGTTAGAAACTAAACAGGAATGAGAAGCTCTGGAGTGATCTTATATATTAATTTTCTAATCTTGACAAAAAGTGAGGCATTCATAAAACTATGTCAAAATTTAAAATCACACTAGGAAAAACTTTTTGGTTGGTAGCTAAATAAAAGCTTTTCGATTCTACTGGATTTCTGTCAATCCTAAGAACGATTCTGAGGAAACCTGACTTTACAGAGTCAAATTCATGATTAGAATTTAAATTACAGTCTTTGTTTTGTTTTTTCAGGGGGATAGAGTCTCACTATGTAGTTCAAGCTGGCCTTAAATCAGGGCAATCCTCCTGCCTCAGCCTCCTAAGTGCTGGAATTATAGGTGTGCATCACCACACCAGCCAAATTATGCTATTTTAAAAGTTAAGGTTACATAATTTGCAAACTTTTTTTTATACAAGGGTGCTGCAACACCCAAACAAATGTTATCTGGCCTCCACATGTAATAAATATGACATTTTTAAAAATGGGCAATTGTTTACAAAGTATCTTAATACAAATTTGCATATTTTTTTGGTACCAAGAATTGAATTCAGGACCTCACACTTGCCAGGCCGGTGCAGGGCTACTAAGTTATATCCCTGTCTTAAAAAGTATCTAAATAACCAAACAAAACCCAACCTTGAAAGACCTATGTCCAAGAAATAAAACTGCTACTATAATAAGAGTAACAATAAGCCAATACTTCTGGGGCTCTTCCTGTGTATCAGATAATGTACAGGCTGTTTGTATTTTGTCTTAGTTATATCCCTGTAAGGTATTTTTACTATCAGCTTGAGAGATACAGGTTCTGAGGCAGAGAAAGATTTCTGAGGCAAAGAGAGATTAACAAATTTGCTTAAGGATATACAGGTTGAGGAAGAAACAGAATTCTGGCCCAGAGGTCATGCTTTAAAACCATTTCACAATAATCCCTCTCAAACTTTACTTACTCTGTCAATCTCAGCCCAGATCATTAAGTTATGGTATGGATCAAAATGTACCTTCTGGGATTGAGGGTGTGGCTCTGGGACCAGAGCACTTGTCTAGCATGTGCAAATTCCTGAGTTCAATACACAACACTATAAAAAAAATAAGAAAAAGATAAAAGAATGAGGGATAGTGGGAGGGAGGAGATAAAGACAAGCCACTGTCTGGGAAAAAATACAGCTGCCTGCAAAATGCATTATCAGATAAAGGACTGATAATTAGAGTGAAAACGAGTCTCCCATTTCAGTATGAAAATAACCCAATTTAAAAAGTGAGCAAAGATGTGAATAGACCCACCATTAGAGAAGAGAAACAGATGGAAAATAAGTACATGAAGAAATGCTCAATCATCATTAGTCACTAAGGAAACTAAATGCAGAGATATTACTATACACCTATCAGAACGGTTCAAGTTAAGGAATTTTTTTTAAAGTGACCATAACAAGTGCTGGTGAGAAAGCATAGATACTGGAAATTTCAAACCCTGCTGGTAAGAATGCAGAATGGTGTCACGTCCTAGTCCATCCACGCCTTGTGACAAGGTCCATGAGTGGAGGAGAGCGCTTCAAGGAATCGCTTCTCCAGGAAAAGGACACTGCATGTGGGAATTGGGCGCAAGGATCTTGTAATGTTTTGTACTGATAATTGTAATTTGTGTAATTCACATATATATATTTTCATATAATACTCAATATGAAATCGAAAATAGAAACTCCAGAGGAGTTACTATAAACTTTCTAGATAACTTTGTGAAAACTAATTGTGAAATTTTACCTTCTGTGAGTAATATGAAAGTTTATACAAAAGCTTTAAATGAAAGAGCTCATGGAGGAGGATTTACAAAATTCCTGTGAGACAACTGCCCTGAGACACTGGACAGGCAGCCAGAGACGGGCAACTAGGACACATATGTTACGCCACCGGCCGCCTAAGACAGGCACAGGACCAATTGCTGTCCTGCAGGCCCATGACGGGTAAGGCCTAGTTGGGTT
>PVLA01009868.1:0-69846 GCA_004027455.1 Hydrochoerus hydrochaeris
TAGGATTGGAAGCCCCATTCAATCCAGCTATCCCCCTCCTGGGTATTTTCCCCACAGAACTGAAAAGTTCATATCACAGTGATATATGTGCACCCATGTTCATAGCTGCACAATTTGTGATAGCTAAATCCTGGAAACAACCAAGATGCCCATCAACTGCAGAGTGGATGAAAAAGATGTGGCATTTTGATACAATGGAATATTACTCAGCTATAAAAAAGGATGATCTTGTGGCCTTCATAGGCAAATGGAGACAACTTGAGACTATCCTCATTAGTGAAATAAATAAGAATCATATTTATAAATATCATATTGTGTCTCTAGTGTAAAAAGTAAATAAGAACTACAAGTGTAATAAAACCAAAATGTGTAATTGCTATTGTAAAAAAGAGAGGGGAGGAGAGTACTCTAAGGGATATAACTGCATGTAAGTTTGAGTGTGTAAAATAGATGACCATATTGCTGAATATTTGTTGGATCTTTGAGCAAAACTGTTTGTAGTCTGACTGTTTGAATATTTACTATGTACCCTTTAACTTTGTAACTTGAACAACTACATCCAAGATGACAGTAAGTAATTTATAAATTACTGATTTCTTAGTGGGGCTTTTTCTCATTCTCCTTTTTCTTTCTTTCTTTTAGAATTCTGTATTGTTGCTACCCTTTTTTCTGTTTTTTTTTCTTTTCTTTAAATAAAATTTTAAAAATGTATAATTGCTATTGTAAAAACAGAGGAAATAGGAAGCGCTATAAAAGATATAGCTGCATGTATGTTTAGATGTGTGGGATAGATGACCATATTTCTAGGTTCTTGTTGGACTGTTGAACAAATCTGTTTGCACTTTCACTGCTTTAGTGTCCACTTTGTGTGTTTTAATCCTGTAACTTGAATAACTATTTCTAAAAGAACAATATGTAATGTATCAACTAGTGATTTCTTAATATTTATCTTCTTTTCTTGAAATTCTTTAATATTTCTAACTTTTTCCTGTTTTTTTCTCTTTAAATAAAAAAATGACAAAAAAGAATATAAAGAAAATATAGAATACATGAAGCAGATTCAAAGAGATTACCAGGAAATTAAAAACTCCATTGAAAACTGGCAAAACTCCTTAAAAGACACTAAGGATAGACTATCAAAACTTGAAGACAAGTTTGCAATGTATGATCATGAAAGGAAAGATCTCTTAAAAATAACAAGGAAACAGGCAGGAAAAATACAAAGGCTAGAAGATGACAAGAGAATCTACAATTTAAGAATAAGAAATGTGCATGAAGAAGCAGGAATACAAACAGGTGAATTACAAAGGCTATTCATGGAAATAATCAAGGGAAACTTCCCAAGCATGGGAAAAGAAAATGACATTCGATTACGTGAGGCATGCAGAACTCCAGCCACCTACAACCAAAACAGATCTACACCCAGACATATAATAATCAAGATACCAGAAATTCAATATAAAAACAATAGTAAAAGCCATCAGAGAAAAGAAACAGATTACCTATAAAGGTAAGCCCATCATGATCATGGCAGACTTCTCGACACAGACCATCAGATCAAGAATAGCTTGGAGCAAAGTATTCCAAGCCCTGAAAAAAGATAACCTCCAGCCCAGATTGATGTACCCTGCAAAACTGTCACTAGAAATTAATGGAGAAACAAGATGATTTTATGACAAAGAGGAACTGGGGGAATTTGTGACCACCAATCCAACCCTACAGAGAATACTGAAGGACATTCGAGAGAGAGAAAAAAAAGAATACCAGGATTTTAGGAACAGTGGAAGAAAGGCCTCAATGAGCAGGGCAGGCAGTAGAATGAAGGAGAAAACTAGACAAACAAAGGCAGAAAAATAGCATAGCAGAAATGAGGCAGAGAAGGATGGCTAGAATCTCTTAACATAGATGCCCTTGATACACTATATTGTTAATAGTGTACCAGGATTTAAAACCCACACTATTCACACCACTCTGCTTAGATGTATTACATTCTGTTCCAGTCATTCTATCTGTACTAGATTTGAGGGCACAGACAGTTATCCTGAAAATAACAGGATATAGTATGGCAATCATCCTTAATTTTCTATTAACTTAATCTACAGCTCTGTAAAACCTATGCTCTTTTACCATGACTGATCATAATCGAATCTAGTTTGTTAGATTGCTGTTTTGTATTGATAGATTTTATTCAAAGCTGTTATGATTGATAGTATCAAGTCTGAGAGTATAGGCAACTGCACTGAAGATGACAAGATCCACTGGAATATCCACTGTAGTTTGATTATTACCTGCCTTTGGACTTTTATACTGTCTGCAATGTTTTATTTTTACTAATATTGTTATGCACTGCTATGTTCAATTAGACTGCTATATTCAATTATGCCTGATGATATAGACAATTCTATTGAAGATAATAAGAAACAACACAGTAATCATTGTAGATCACCTTGTACTGTGGTTTTAAACGACTTTTTGGTTTCATGTTTTTATAGGAATTTGTTTTGTTTTGTCTTGCTATGTGTTGTTTTTCCCTCTAATACAGAAAGGATAGAAATACATGTAGAGACTCATGCATGTGTAGCTGTTTACACTCTCACTGTTTGAATATCTACTTTGTATGCTTTAATTTTGTAACTTGAACAACCATTTCTAAGAGGGACAATATGTAATTTATCAACTAGTGATTTCTTACTGTGTATCTTTTTTTTTTGAAATTCTGTATCATCTCTACGCTTTACATGTTTTTTTTTCTCTTTAAATAAAAAAAAAACTTTAAAAAATCAGCCTTGGATGGAAATCTACTTGTCTGCAAATAGAATAGCTACTCTTGCTTTTTTCCAGGTTCCTATCCCATGCCATATTATTTTCTATCCTTTGACTTTAAGTATATGAATTTCTTTTCAAATTAAATATGTTTCTTGTATGGTTTAAAAAAATATGAAGCAACTAATGTTTAGGATAAGGGAGCTGGTTAAAATCACATGACTAATAAATCCTTTGGCTCCAGCCATGTAATAGTCCAAAAGTAAGGCAGTAAAATATGTTTTCTAGATTTGAAGAAGTCTCCTCATTTTTGAATTGAGTGTAAGGTAAAGATAAATTTTCAATCTTATAATTAGTCCCATGCTTAAATGGGTATTTTATTCCTTCATTTGTAAAATATAACTCATATACAGAGCAAGCATGTGGACTGATGAGTTATTTAAAGCCAAACAGCTTTGTGACCACTATCCAGGTGAAAAAATATAAACTTGGGCTCATTCTTCTAGAAGTCACATCTTGTGTCTTGTCTCCAAATACCCATCTCTCTACTCCTCAGCTACAAAGCTGACAACTAATTTGACTTCCTCTCAGTAACTTTCTTCTTTCTTTCTGGATTTGTAATGTGAGAATGCAGCCTATATTTTGTCTTGTGTGCCATATTCTAGTCTCATCTATCATCTAAAAATATTATGAGTCTTTTAGTCTAGAGAAATTGTCTCTCCTTGATTTTCCTGGTTCCTCTTTTGCAGGCAAACCTAGAGAATTTGAGGAGTCTCCCACGATCTGGATCATGTTTGTTAAATTTTCACAGCACAGAGCAACAGGTCTCTCTATTCCCTGCAGCTGGACTCTGAGGCTTGGTCAGACTGAGTGAAGCCCCTTTGGTAACACTTCAAGCAGTGGTGGGTTTTTCCATCAGTAAATATTTCATGACTGCTGGTGTTTCTTGTGACATACAGAGTTGTAGATGATCAATGCCTAGATCCATCAATGGACTGAGAAGAGGGTGACAATCTAATTCTCTTTATTTTGCATTTATCAACTATATTAATATTATAGACATTTTCAACTGTCAAGTATTTGGTTAACTAGTGGTATTATTGCTATAGAAAGGGCAGACTAAAAGATTGATTATTTCTATTTACCAGTTAGCAGAGTGATTAATTGGTTTCCATTTTTCTCTTTCATCTTGAATATAGAATGTTGAAAATTTGCTTTGAATTTAATCTAGCATTTACTCCAAAATAATAGACAAAAGGAGTAGATGCTCAAGGTCTATGGAGCATCTTGTTAGGCAGGCTCTTCAGTTTCATGATTCAAATCTATGAAACTGATGAATTAGCTGACTTGTGAAGCAGGCTCTGATGTGCATGTATTATGGAATCCAAGTTTCTATCAAACTAAGGTTAGATAGAGAGGCTCTGATAGAAATTTAGAGTTAAATATGTCTGTCTTTTCTGTTACAATCATATCAGTTTCCCTGCTTTTGCTTTAATTAGTTAAAGAAGTTGACTTTAATGCTATCTTGAGAATAGTAAGGAATTTAAAGTCAAAGAGATGGTGCTCCAAATTCCAGGCTGCATCACTTATTTCATGGCTCAGTAAATTTTGGAAAATTGTTTAAACCCTTTGAACCCTGTGTTTCCAAATTATTAAATAGGAAGCATGTCAGTCTGCTGCCCAGGGTTTCTATGATCGGGTAATAAGCGAAGGTCTGTCTGCACAGACTTGGTGTAGCATCAAGCTCAGGGCAAGTGCTTCAGTGATACTGGTTTCTTACTTTTTGGTCTTCTGAAATTCAAAAATTCTTACAAATGCCTTTCTTTTCTAGTGTCAAAAACTAACAAAATTGGCAGCATTCAGATAATAAGTATCCATAACAATATTGTAGGTACAAGTTTCTTAAACATATAGACAAACATAGTTTTTTTTTTTATCTGAAGGAAAAGCAGCAAAGGAAATGGAGGACTTTTCATAGGAGGCAATGAAGTCAAGAAAATAACAGCAAAGGAACACAGACATTGATACGAAGATGTGATGCACAAGCCCTATATAGGAGTCAGGAGGCAGGGGCATGGGCTGCATTTAAAGGTGAACACAAGGGAGTCAGGTTAACTGAGACTGAAAGTTAGGCTTGGGGATGGGTGGAGGCACTGGTGTGACCCTGAGAAATGATGACTCAGTTCTTGGTTGGTAATGACAAGTCTGTATCTAAACATAAAACACTGAAAAATTCAAAATAGGTGTTTGGTGACTCAAACCTGAGGAGAGATCCTCAAACACTGGTGAGAACAAAAACACCAAGGAAGGAAGAATATTTTGGTGGAAGGTTAGTTATGTTTGAATAAAGTTGTTTATTTTATTCCTATAAAACAGCCTCACGATTTAGCTTTTTTCTTGCAAATTACATCCTCACCAGGAAACACCTTGTACCTCAAGCTGAGTTCCATCTGTTGCTATGTTACTCCATGGCAAATGGCACCCAGAGTTTTCTTTTGTGGAGATGTATTTATTTCTTGGTTGGTCCAGAACCACAGTGTATTTCTGTTGGTTTATTTGATTTCATAAAGGAGCAATCACTGTGGATTCTAAATACGTGCAACCTTATTGATTCACTAAAATACCTCTACAATGTTATGACTGATACATGCAGAGGGAAAAGATGGTCATATTGAGATGGCTGTGAGACCACTTATAACAACCCAGATCATTTGTCTTTAGAGAGAAGTAGTGTGGGGTAGTGGGTGAGAACTCGAGTTAAAGTCAGTGTGTTTGTAGTCGTCTGTGAGTGTACAAGCAGCACTGTTTTCATGACATTGGTGGTGCTTGGTGGCCTGTATGTTCAAAGGAGCGTAGCTTTGGAGACACATTGGCTCAAGTTGAATTGCTGCCTTTATTACTTTCTAGTTATGCAAACTTCAGCTCTCCTGAGTGTTCTCTTAGGAATGTTTAATGGTACAACTGCCTATATTACAATCAACGATCAGGCCCATAGACAATATTCACACGACAGGAATACTTCCCTCCTAATTTTTCTGAGTTTCTTTAATTTTAAACAAAGACATAAAATTTGCCAGTTTGGGGAATTTAGATACTTGAATAAGGTGTTTTTTATTTAGATAAGATTGCAATGATAGTCTTATTTGAAGATGTCCTCATTCTGGCATCTGGCAGTGTAAAGTCAATGAGAAGGAAAATAAAAACTTAAGCAGTTATGAAATACTTGTGGTGTGCCAGATGCCATGATAGGTGCATTTGTTAGCTGTATCATTAAGGGCAGGTGATTGATACCAGTTGTTCAGTACATTAGCACTGAAGTACCATTCTTGTCACAAGCCAATGTGGCTGGAGATTTTCTCTCTGGAGGTGGCATCTTTCATCACAGAACCTGAATCATCTATATAATTTCTATATCCAGCTGGCAACAAAAGAAGAGTTAGCCTGTAGATGATTCTGAGTTCCAGGAGAGAAGTGGCTTTTCTGGCAGGCACCCCATTCTTTCATTTGGATTTAGACACTAACACCCCCACTTAATAAAGCAGACTGGAAAAGGAAGACTACATCTGTACCTGGGTGGAAAATGCAATATTTTGTTGAACAGTTTCTTATATTATCTCATTTAATCTTCACCAAAATAGTGGGACAAGGCTTATCATAGGTAGTTTACAAATGGGAACACTGGGCCTTAAATCTGCCAAGTAACTTGCACACATCTCCTAGTTAACAACGGACAAGCTCTTTCCCTTTAACTTCCCTTTAAATATCTGTGTTTTGAATTTAGAAGGAGGTTGATTTGTATGCTCAGTTTGAGTGTAAAGTTTGAGAGCTACCGAAAGAAATATTAAACTGCTTATGATTGTGGACAATATGCTTTCAATGCCTAACATCTAGCAGGTACAAATACATACTGTAAGAAATCATCTTTTCTAGAAATAAATTTATGAATAAATTACAGCATGTGAGAAATTTGTAGAGTATCAATGCACTGAAGGACTGAGTTAGAAACACAGCAACAAACAAAACATACATACAGTCCCTCTCCCATATAGATTTCTACCTAAGGGGGATAAATAACGGAAGTGTTTGCATAATATTTGCAACAATAGCAGCATCTGTATAAAATGGCATAGTTGTACAACACAGTAAGACTGGCTTTCCCAAGGTCAGGTGAGGATGGCAGCATCTGAGTGCAAAACTTTCCCCATTTGATTGGTGTGTGACTTTGCGGGAGCTGCTTCTGCTCACTGAGTCCTACTTTCCTCACTCTGAAAGGGATAATTAAATGCATAATGATGGTAGAGAGACATAGAAATGAGAGGAACTTTCTGTAGATAGAGACATAGTTTCTCACACACAGATTTAATTTCTTTGCATAAATACATACAGTTTTTCCTCTCTTTACAAGTCCTTCTCTCATTTGCCTTCAGGAAAGGGTCAAGGAAACATTAATCATCTTCTTATTTTATGTAATAATATTCACAGAAGTAATTAAAATGCCATTAGTAGAGGTTCTCAATGTTCCCATTTGATATGTTAGTTGCTCTATGAATTATTTTATTAAATTTTCACAAGCGTCTTCTTGCAGAGGTAAAGCCTTGTGCCCGATATCAAATCCAACTGGTGGAGGTGCAACTGAACATCTGGTCCTCCAGCACCTGATTGACTCATCCCACTTAAAGATGACCCGTGCCAGCACAGGGAATGTGGTCCTACCTTTGGATGAGCACTCAGCATGCATATTTAGGTACAGCTGCATTTTAAAAAAGTATTTATAATGTTCAAGTACTCCCATCTTTTCCAGTCAGGAAGCTCACTGGTTAGACATTTCTTCCTATTGTGCAGATATTCCCTTTCATATAAGATTCATTAATTGGTCATAGTTTTGGCTTTCCAGAGTCCACACATAAAAAACATCTTTCTTCTGCCTTGAGGCTATACCTAGAAGATTAAAATACATTGTTGATGAGAATTTAAGGCTTTTCTTCTCTTACAAAAATTCCCAGTTTCTTTAACTTCCCCATAATATCTGAGCCCAGAATAATGACCTCTGCATCACTTGCACTGTGTCACTAACTTTCTAGAAGTGGCATGTCCGGAAACAGAGGTGGTTTCCAGACAGACACCGGAACACTGCGGAGCAGACAGTGCTGGACTCAGCCTTCTCATTCATACGATCTTGAATTCTCATTAGCTTTCTTGGCAGCTTAATCCTACCACTGACTCTTACTTTCCTTGCAGTCACCTTATATGCCAAGGCTGGTAAATTACAGAAGCTCAAACCCTGAATAGAAATGCAAAGATCACATAGACAAAGGGTGACGTGAAGCACAGCCATCTAGTCCAATGGATACAAATACCATTCATACATCTTTCTCCCATCCACCCAATATGTGTTAAGGGTCGCTAGTGTGTCAATTTCTATGCTGAATACTGAATACACAGTGGCAGGTAGAAGAGCATTGTTCTCTGCCCTCTTGGAATTATCAGTCCAGAACAGGAAACAGACTTTAATTAAGTGATCTGATTAAAGCATAGCACCACAGCTTGTGATGAGTGTCCCAGAAGATAGTAGTGCTGGGAGAATATGTAAGGAAGCACTTGACTTAGAACTTAAGATTCCATATTGGGGATAGTTTTACTGAACAATAGTGTATTTACATTTTAATTAATGGTATATACTAAAGTTGTCATAAATTCTTTGACACTCTTTTCTCTTTGGCATGTCTTTTTTCCTCCCTAAAATCCAAGGTAACCTTGAAGATAAAGGTAGATTCCACCTTGGTCTTCTGCATCCTGAAATGTTACTTTGTAAGTCTCACTATGCTTTTGAAGGGAAGGCTTGGGACTTTATGGAGAAAGAAACGGGGACATGACTGAACAAAACCTTCCAGAATTCCCACTAAAAGCTGCCTTGCAGACCAGAGTAGCCATCCGTTGAATGTCATCAAATGATCCCCAGTGGTGCCACATGACAAAAATTATCAAGGAAAACTAGCTCAGATTTATGACCACAAAACTAGGAGACATAATAAGAGTCATTATTTAAGTTTCTTATGTGGCAATATATTACTATACCAGAGCATTGCATTTGCGCTGTGTTTTTCCATTTGGAAAATTTTGATATTTCAGCATCCAGGAGTCTACATAAATTTATTCACTAAAAATGGATTTTACATTTATGCTATAGGCACAAAGGATCTAGGTATAGACAGATACATAGTTTATTATTCAGGCTATACATTTTAGATCTTGATTTGGAATCCAGCCCTGCCACTTATAATAGGAATCTTTCTCCTTTTTTTTTTTTTTTTTTTTTTTTTGTTCAGCACTGGAGATGGCACTCAGGACTGTCACACTGTGGTACAGCTCCAGGTAATTTTTCTTTTTAGCTTTGAAACAGGGTCTTGCTAAATCTCTCAGTTTCCCAGCCTGGGCTTGAACTTGAATTCCCGTCTTTGTCTTCTATAGTCTTGTTGTTGCAGGCCTTAGCCACCGTCAGCCTTCCTGGCAATGTTGGGAAACTTTCTTGGACTCTTTCCGTCTCCTTTCATCATCTTTAATGTGGATATAGAAATGTCTATTATCACAAGTTTGTTGTGGGTCAAAAAGATAAAATCCATGTGAAAAGCTTCCTGGTACTCTCTGTAGCGAGTGCTCAACATTATGGCTGTTTTAAGTCATTATTTAAAATATTGTAAATTTTTCCTAAAAATTTTGCTGAAATGTGAGAGAAAGCATAGAGTCTCATGAGCACTATATAGTGAAGGAAACTCTAGGATGCCACAGCACAGAAGAAAGACTTGGAATCCAGCCTTCAGTGTGAAGGTCCTGAGTGCAATCTCCAGTACTTAGAAAAAAGAAAGAGATTCCTATTATAAGTGGCAGGGTTGGGTTCCAAAGCAGTCCAGAAGAAAGACATCCATTCCAGTCTTATGGACAGTGAAGAAAGAAGAATGTTCAGTTGAAGTAGCAATGAGATCTAGACCTGAGGGTCTAGTAGCAGTTAAATTAAAGTGAAGAGCTGGGTGGGGAAGTTAGGTACACACCAAATACCAACTGGAGAAAGGCAATTCGCAAGGTCAGTAAACTATAGCTTTTCAACTCTCAAGCAAGGGCTCTTGTCTTCCCATATTTTGTTGAGCTTGACCCACTTGATCTTCTGAGACCCAGATTCTTGTCCAGTATGTTAATTATACTTCCTATCAAGTGTCCATGTCTCAGTCAGGTAGGCACTATGAATTATTTTCCTATGAATTGTTTCTGGGAATTTTGAGCAGGACTGGCTGGATCCCTTTGTTCTGAGCTCCACTGTTATAATCCCCCCCAGACACAAAAAACAAAACTTCCTTGCATGATAAAGTCAATCAGAATATTAGAATGATGTGTGAAAATAATCCACTATACAGTACACTGAACAGAAGGAGAAGCAACTCTTTTCTGCAAGACAATAAAATAGTTTGAATTATATATATATATATATATATATATATATAAAATATTTCTGACTTATAGCAGATACTATATTATATAATATGAAATTGATTATAAAATAATACATTTATTTTATATGTATGCATGTATAATACATAAACATATATATGTTGATAGAGATGCAATGATGGAAATAATTATTAAAATTACATAATAATAAAAGTTTTCAGAAGACAACCTAGCTGAAAATTAAATTTATGATTTGAACCTTTCAGTAGTTAACTTTTTAAAAAGGTTTATTAGTTTATGTTTATGATGTAGCATAATCATAACCTTGGATTATTAATACAGGGACATCATGATCACACTTTTTTGGTTTTATTTATTAATGTTTTGGTACCAGGAATCGAACTCAGGACCTCATGCTTGTCAGGCAGGTGCCATCATGATGAGCTATATCCCCAGCACCTTGGTCACATTGTGATCATTTTTGCTCCATAAACTCTCCCTCTTTGTTCCTCTCTCTCTCTCTCTCTCTCTCTCTCTCTCTCTTTCTTTCTCTCTCTCTCTCTCTTCCCAGATTCCCTACTCATCTACCAGTCCTTCTCCCTGTTTCCTAATGTGTCTCCTTTATTTTACTTTTTAAATTATTTATGTATTGGGTCTCTCAAAGGGAACCATGGGATATTTAACTATCCATGGCTGATTTATTTCACTTGGTTTTATGGTTTCAACCTGCATTTATTTTCCTCCAAATTGACTTAAATTTATCCTGTTTTATGTCTAGGAAGTACCCCATTGTGTGAACCTCACTTTATTAATCTGTTCATGTCTTGATGACATGTAAGGCCATGTCCATGATTTAACTATTATGAATTTTGCTGCTGTAAACCACTGTACTATTATGGGTGACTTTAGCTTTGACGGAAGGAAACTCAAAAGAGGACACCTGAGTTACATGAAATTTCTAAATTAATTTTTCTGAGAAATCTTTATGCCGCTTTCCATAATGGTTGTACTAGTTTACATTCTGACCAGCAAAGGTTTCCCCCCACAGCCTCACCAGTATTTGTTGTTTTTTGAGTCCTTGTTGAGAGACAGTTTTAAGTGGTAGTTTAGACACAAGTGAACAAAGAATTGCTGAAACAGAAACTCACTTTAGGAAACTGTTCAGAAATGGAGCACAGTGGTTTCAAGATTTAAAAAATATAGGAACATATTTGCAGAATAAAGAGCCTTCAGGGTTTGGCCCTTCCAAGAACAAAAGGTTATCAGGGTCTTATCACAATGCTTAACTCTGATAGCAGGTTATTTGTTAAGCCCTGGAAAATTTCATTATTCTGTCATCTTCTCTCCCCAGCTCTGTCTCTTGCTCTCCAACATTCTTTCCCCCTCCAACTGTCTTGACCATCATCTCAGTCCACCGTGTTCTTCCTGCCAGTAAGTAGCAGGTCCATAGCAGGTGAGGCAAGAATCCCAGCGCTTCAAAAAACTAAGGAGGTTCCAAGAACTACTTGGACACCTTCAGGATGAATGCGTATCTTGAGTAAGCACGCTTGCATGTTTCTGAAGTATTCTGAACTACACAAAACTATAAATCTCTGACTTCAAAATGTTTCCAGCTCTGTTCTTACACTACAAAATATCTTTTAAAAGCATAGTTAGCAGTCATCCAAGTTAAAGATGATCTAAATATATAGTGTTTTTGACTCTCTCCTTTCAACCTGCCAGAATCTACAGACAACCTCCACCAGTGAATTAAATGTTTGGTCATCCTTCAGTTGTTATAATTTAAATCATTTTCATAGGAATTTATGGGCACTTAAATCGAGGTACTGCCTGTTAGTGTCTTTTATGGGCAACGTAAGTGATTCTGGGCCTTTCTCCTTTTTTCCCTGTCTGTTTGCATCACAAATAACCGTATTTCATAACCAAAGATGTCTAGCACATATTAAATTTCCTTTGCCTGATGCTGTCCATTGGGGATGATGAAGGAGTACTTGCTGGCATGGTGCAGAGATGCATGGCAGGAAGAAGGTTTTTGTTATCTCTGGTGGGAGCAAGTACTGTTAAGCCGAATAAAACTCCATTTTAACTGGTGTTTTATGGACACTGTCAATGGTTTTATTACAATTGCCAGTGTCTTAAAGGCAGAGATCATTTCAAAGAGAGCTAAACAAGTTGTTAGCTGTGGTGCTTGAGGGGCCTTTAAGGGCTGAATTTTGACCTCTCCCTTTCAAATTCCTATGCTGAAATCTTATCCTCTCCCTGACCCCTAGTCCTTCAGAATGTGTCTGTATTTGGAGATGTGGTCTTTAAAGAGGTAATGAAAATTAAATGAGGTCGGACAGATGGGTTCTGATCCTATATGTCTGGTCGGGTATTCTAAGAAGTGACTCAGAGCCAGAGAACGTAAAACCACATGAGGAGATGTACAAATGGTAATGGAGAGACAGAATCTACTCAGGATGTGATCTTGGATCTAGATTGGTATGACAATACACTTTCTATTGCTTAAGCCAGTATGTTTGAGGTATCATGTTATGGTAACCCCAGCAGGGCTGGGCTTGGGGGTGGCAAGGAAAGAAAAGCTGTCATACTTTGGACCACCTGGCATCCTGCAGGGTGACTCTGGAGAAGAAGGCCTTCCTAAGTGGCTCACCGTAGTCCCAACCTTGTCTCAGATGACTATCAGGATACCACCTGGCACAAAGTTCCCACTCCAGTCTCACAATAGGGGTGTTTGGAAGGGGGTTACAAGTGGTCTGGAAATTCCCTGGAATTTCTCAAAAACAGGGATCTGTGTTCAGTCTGACAGATCCTTCCTTCATTCATTCATTAGAATAATTCTGGTGAGTGCCTACCACATTCGGGAATTGTAATAAAAGTGCCTTTATTAAGCATGCGCTTCATATTGGTTTTATGCCTGGGATTAACAAGGTGGTGCATTAGTGGATATTTTTACAGTATTTTCTTTAGAAAAGTTGCTCATCTCTCTCACTAGGAAGGATGCAAGGCTGTAATAGCACTGGACGTTGCTCACTACCTTCTCCTAATCTCTCTGTAGAAATGCATAAATCTAAGGCCTTTGAGTCATAAAGTCTGGGATTATGTTACAGAGACTGAACTACTGTGTAGGCACAGAGGGAAGCAAACACACAATTTTATCTTAGAAAATTTTCCAAGAACTTGTAGAAGATATGGATTTCCATTTAAATTTTGACAGTGTAAGCTTGCACACTAAAGTGGCATGAGGCATGGTGAGGTGCTGACGCCTTTCAGCCCACCACTGAGGGGGATTTAAGCTGTTGGACTGCAAATTTACACTCTGCCTAGGCAACTCAGCGGCTGGGGGAGGCCCAACCTCACAATAAAAATTAAATAAGGGGATATAGCTCATTGAAAAGGCCCTTGGTTTCATCTTGAGCACCAGAAAGAGCAAATGAGAGGGGGAGAGAGGGAGGAAAAGAAAAGGGAGGAAAATAGAAGGGAAAAGGAGAGAGGGAGGGAGGGTAAGAAGGAGAGAGAGAGGGAGGGAGGAAGAGAGAGTCAGGGAGAGATGGAGGGAAAGAGTGACAGAGAGAGAGGACATGAGAGAAAACATGAGAGAGAGAGAACATGAGAAGGAGGGAGGAAGAGAGAGAGAGAGAGAGAGAGAGAGAGAGAGAGAGAGAGAGAGAGAACATGAGAGAGCCTAGGCTGTACGTACTGAAACCCCTCCCTGTGATGACATGTAGCCGGGCATAGCAGGGTGCTGCCCTTATGGAGTGGTAGGCAAAGCGTAAATACTCTTGCTATAGTCAGCAGGCAAGCATATTTGAATTTGAGATTATGCAGTTTACATCCTTGGATCTTTGCTTTTTCTTTCATAAAATGAAAGGGTTGTGCTAAACCATTGGTTTTCAGACTTCTGCAATTCACGAACTAGGGGCATTTAAGAAAATCAAGAGTTAGAGTACAATATGTTTCTCACGTTCTAAGTCAGAACACTAGAACATCCACTGTACTCTATTCAATTTTACTTTTCAGTAGGTTACATCCAAAAGTCACCTACATGGCCCAGTAGGGGTACTTGACTCTGAGATTCTACTCTCTGGGAAGGACAAGACAAATTATTTCTGAAGATTCTAAACTTTAAACCATAGCTTATAAAGTGGTGGTCCATGGGCTGAATTTGACCCGTAGCTATGTTTTGTTTGGACCAAAATATCCTTTAAAAGAATGTCTTTCAAATGCCAACATTGGAAAGTGGTGACATTCATATAATAATCCAGATTTCTCATTGTTTTCTTAAAAAATTGAGTATCTGGCAACACCACCTGCCAGCAATTGATGGGAAACACTCGTCTTAAATGTGAGTGGTCCAGTCTCCTTGCAGAACAATTAAGTTACATGTCTGATCCTCAAGGACATTTAGGTTTGTGATCCCTGGTTTAAATCATATGCAGTGAGACTTGATTTGGATAAAGGACCTCAGTTCCTTTATCAATACATCTGAGTGTTCTGAGGTTATGAAAGAACCCACCAGTGCTCCAGTAAAGTAGTTTATAGTTGATGGTGAGTTTGGGTAATTCAGACTACCTCTCATAAGGTTATTGAATCAGGTACTTGGGGTATTGTAATAACCATGACAGTTTCTGCCTTAAAGCAACTTGGGATCTACTAAGAATGGAGTGAGGGTAACCAATGACCAGAGATGGGATAACATAGCTAAAATTGTGTACGTTCAGGTAGTATTTGGTGACTAAGGTGAATTTTCCAATTCAAGAGAAAAGAGAACCATCATCAGTAACTTAAGAACTGGTTAATCTTTATTATCAGGGGAAATTTCATTATGCAAAATTATTCTGGACTCCTGGCATCAAACAGTGTACAAAAAGAAGCTGTGTTTAATAAAAGAATCCTTGGTCCTACCAGGCCTGAAGTTAGGGCTTTTACTCAGTGTTTCTATCCCAAATTTACTGAAGCATAACCTTGTGCATGAAACCAAAGACACAGAGATAAATAAATACGTTTCTGGCTTTCGTAAAGTTGGATGAGGAAGATAAACACACTAAATATAAAAATAATGCTTTGTAAATGAAGGAAAAAATAATGTATTATAAAGACAGGAAGTGCCAGAAAGGGCAAGTTGGTACTATCAGAGTAATACAACAGGGGGATCGTGCTTAGACAAAAAGAATAAAGAAAAATTTCTTCACAAAGAGGCATTTTGAATAAAACCACAGGTGCATAAGTGTTAATAAGGCAACAGATACGTGGACAATTGTGTAGACAAAAAGAGTAGATTTACATGTGTTATTTATGTTGGACCTTGAGCAGGCCGTCTCCCTTTTGAGAGATCAGAAAGACTGCATTAAATCATAAGCAGCAACATTGGGATGGGACTCCAGGTTAGACGTCAAAGTCTCCTGCTCTTTCTAATTCAAATGACCCCCTTTGGTTGATCAGTTATTTATTATCTAGGATGGCAGTTCCCAACCTTTTTGGGCACCAGGGACTTCAAAGAATATAATTGTTCCACGGATGGGGGTGTTGATGGGGATGCTCATAGATGATGATTGTGATACAGAAAGGAGATGTTTACAAATGAGTGAGCAAACCAGCTGCCTGGTATGTGCAGTTCACAGTAGAGTTTTGCTCTCCGGGGAGAATCTAATGCCCCCGATGATGTGACAGGAGATGAAGCTCAGGAGATAACTCAAGTATGAGGAATCACCATAAATACAGATGAATTTTCCCTTCCCTTCCCCTTGTTCACATTCTTCTGTGCTCAGTTCTAACTGGCCACGGGTAGGGGTTAAGAATCCCTGCTGTACAATCAATATACAGGATTTCTTATTATTAGAACACAGGTTAGATGATTTTCCTGGGACCAAGATATACTATCCTTTCCTTCTTTACCCATCTGAATCCTACTTCCTTCTCATCCAGCTTTTGTCTCACTTCTACGTGAGTATTTGATTATTCTCCATCTTTTCTCCATCCAGTCTGGACTGTAAGCTACACAGCAGAAAGGCTTAGGCATGTTCCTACTTAATGTGACTTTCCTCGTGACTAGACCCAGGCTTGGCACATAATAGGTGTTCAGTAAGTATCTGTGGGAAGAAAAACTGACTGACATAAAGCAGGAAGCATTTGCCAGAATTTGCAGCAAGGATTTGGAATATTCCCTACCACAGTCAAGAGTAAACTGTGTATAATTTCCCACAAACAGAAGATCGATTTTTGCTGTGACAGCACAAGTCCATCTTGGTGAAGGAAAATAGAGTCACATGTTTGCCCCTGGTGTAAGGCTGTAAATTTTTGGCAGATGTAATTCACCATTTTGGCTGTCAAGCATTTGTGTGTGTGTACATATGTGTGTTTGTGTGTGTGAATATGTGTGTATGATTTTTCCCCTGACAGTCTCCTTCTGTTTCCATGGAAAATTGCCAAGGGGATGTGGGAGAGAAGAGAATCAAAGAGTTAGACATTCAATTTTTATTAGAAGCAATCAACAGAATTTTTGTAACACAGGCAAAAGACAGTAGAAGCAGTAATAATAGTAGCAGTGGAAATAGTGATAATAGTAATAGAAATGATATCATCATTTAATCTAATCAACAACAATAAGAGTCACTGGGGATTTATTAAATACCTGCTGTATGCCACGCCCAAGTTCTTTTCTAATTTTTTAAATAAAATTCTTCTATTGAATTTTAATGATTAATTTGTTACATAGGAAGGATTATCTACATTTTATGGAGGGAATAACTGAGCTGAGAGAAAACAAAACACAATCAAGAGTAACCTGCTCAGAAATGGAAGAGATGCACCTTAGGCTCAAGACAATACAACATTTTTATCTGTGTCATATTTTCTCTTTCAAAAAAAAATGAGTCTGGATCAGTTTTCATTGTCATAGGGTAAAGAGTTTCTGGAAAGGATGATTTGATTTCCATGTTTACTTCATTTCCCAATGATACTTCTATTTTATTTGGTTGAGCTGCTGAGAAAGGACTAAAATCCTGGTTCCCCAATTGAAATACTGTTAAGATATTAAATCAGATTTATTGAATTGTAGGGGTTACATTTGATTAGCCAAATACAAAAACACAGCTCATCTGCTAATGTGGTAAGCATATGAGAGTTTTAGACTCTAAAAGACCTAAATTCAAAACTCTTCTGTGCCATTTGATAGCTACAGCTTTTGGGGATTAACCCTTCAGAGTGTGTTTCTTCCAATAAAGGAGGTTAATAATACATAATTCACAATATCTTTGTGAAGAACCAGAAAACAAGTGCACATAGAATCCCACATCTGCAGACAGGCAGTTTCTGATAGTTTCTCTCCTTTTTCTTTGAATTTTGTCTCCAACCTTCCCCAACATCTCCCAAGGGCTGTTTTTAAAGTCTTCAAATTTTCATGTTTTTTTTTTTTTAAATTTTTGTCCAACTGTTCACTACATCACTCCTTTAAACCTTTCTTCCTATAAATCAATCATGCACAGAGTGAGTTCATGTATTTCTTCTGTAGAAGAAAAGCAGGATATAAGACTTGGACATACTCAGGAATTGTGGGAGAAGAAAGATGTTAGGTCTGGAAAGAGCCAAGAAGGTGAGCTGCTCCTAAGAGAGGGCAGGGGGTTGCGTCGTGGCTTCCCTTGACTCAAGATGATCTTTCCCTATATTCCCAGTACCAGGAAAAGTTCCAGCAGGCCAGTTTCTGGATCAGCCCTGGATATCGTAATGCCAAGGAAGACACCACATTGTTCATGTCCTTCCTGACACACTGCCTTCAAGTACTGGGGTGTTTTTCTCCTTACACATTGTCAAATGTGATTTTCATCAGCTGGGACCACAGAAAACCGCAAAGCTTAAGATCTTTTATTTTTTTCCCCCCTGGTATCCATTCCTGATAGCTTTGCAACAGCTTACTGGAGACTGATTTGAAACTCCAAGGTATATAGCAGCAAATGGAAAACAAGTGCACTGTAGGCCACGAGCTGATCAGGTGCACCCATCTTCCAACATGCGCTGTACGCACTGATGGCGAATGAGGTGGGCTGCACCTGCCTGGTGGTCCCCCATCAAAGCCCCAGCCTTTAGCTGACCTAGGCGCCAAGGTGCTGCCTGAATGAGCAGCTGAGAATGCAGCTAACTGCTCTCCTTGAATCAACTCCTTTGGCTTTCTATCTATTTCTTTGTATAATTTCAAGCTTTACTGTGCTGTTCGGAAGTTGTCTGAATACACCAAATTCTTGATTCCTTATGCTGTGGTCACACGTTTCTTGTTTTGTCCAAATGGTGAAGGAATACACATGCTTCAACCCCCCACTCAGAATTGTCCCTGCCTGGAATCACTTTCTGTTCCCCATGCTTGGATTAGTTGCTTGTTATCAGGGTATTAACAGCCTCTCAAATTTGTTTGTGACAGAGTTCACAAACTACTGCATTGTAATCATGTATGCATTTGTCTGTTCTATTAGACTGTGAAACACTTGTGAGTGGAAATATGATTTTATTTCATAATGAGAAGCTTGACTCGTGTAAGAACTCCACTTGGCATAGAAACAAAAGCAGCTGCAGAGAATGGTTGAGATCTGTTGACTATTACTCAGCAATGGTGGAACGCCTGGTGGGAGGTCTGCTTAACATACTGGGGCTTAGTTTACTCATCCATAAAATGGGAATAATGGTAAGAGTTATATGAGACACATCAGCAGAATCCTCGCCAAAGTCCTTGGCACAGGATGAACTCTTATACTTTTTGTAAATATTCATTTTGGTATTCTGAAAGTTTCACGAATGAGTGGCTGACATGAACCATGACTGCCAAAGGTTCTAGCAAAATGAATAATGCCAGAATTTTGCCTGAAACACCACTGACCCAGGAATAACTCTGAGGCTTTCAGTTGTTCATTAAGACTTTATTAAAATTATTTTAACCTTTGGTGGTTGCCAGAGCCAGACATGCTGGGTACCTGAGGTTTGCCACAATGAGCTATGTCTTCCCACGCAACCCCACCTCTGGCAGAGCCATGGAGGGGTGTGGGCTAGTGGCCAAGGGAACATACTCCTCACTCAGACATGTAGACTGACGTGTCTTCTGGAAACTAGAAGAAAACCCCTGCTGTTTGGCTCTTTTGATGACACTGAGTCTCACAGCTCAAAAATATCTTCACACACACACTCACCTGACACCAAAGGCCTGGGCTGAACTTAAGTTGGGATCAGCCTGAACTGGTGTTGCCCTGCAGGGGAGATGGCCCTGGCATTTGTTTTTTCTCACGTATGCTAGGATATCTTGATTCTATACGCCAATGAGCTTTCCCAAGTGGTCCTTCTCAAACCAGGAACTCGTTACAACTGATGTTCTATTCTGCATGGAGAATGAGGTCACCTGGACCCACAGTAAGGTTTTCCCTTTACTTTAATGGTCTAGCACTATTTGCCAAGGTGCTCAAATTCTGTTTTTATGATAGATTAATTTTCTTTCTCAGTGTCCATGCCTACCATCAAGCATTGTCTTCTTCTGCTTCTCCACCCACAGTTCTAGTTATCTACTTGTCACTCATTGTGATATCAGCTACCCATTCCCATTCGGATGACATTTCATTAAGATATCTGGACTCTCAGAAATTGAGGACCCAATGTACTGAAATGTGCATGGGCTTCTGATGTTCACTGTGTACATGACAAATGCTTTGTTTTCCCAGGTTTCCATATCAGTACTTGTACTTGGAATTACTCTCCAAGTGAATATTCATGACTGTATTCACACTCCTCTTGGTGTGAAGGAACAGACTCCACTGTAAGATCTAAAATCACCATGGAAGTAATAGAAAGAGACAATGTGGTGATACAAGTCAGGATGGAGTCCCTGCTCATGACAGTTGTGCCAGTGTCTAGGTTTGTGTTGTTCTTCTCTGTTTTCAAGCATCCATTCAACTGTTCAAACTACCTGTTCCAACTACCACCTCTCCTCCATCACAGTAGTTACAATAGAGGAAATGACATTCACATGCACCTGAAACCACTGAGAGGGAAGAACCTTCTCATACCTCTTTTCTTCATTACAAAACTGGAAAGATTTGTCCTGGACGTTGCTAGTGGTTTGATAGAGAAAATATTCTTCCAGTTTCCCCAACTTACCTTCCGTCCTCAATGACATCAGGTGAAAACAAATACCTTTCTCTTTTTGAAGAAGGTAATTCAAGTTAATTTTCTATCCCTGGCAAAAGAATGTCCTCATTAATCCTATAAGGGGATAGGACTAAGAAATTGTGAGAGTCTGTTGTGACACCGTGAGTTTTACAGGAACAAAGGTAGGATGATAAGTGGAACTAACAAGGACAGCACATTTGGAAGTCTTGCAGGAATCTAAGAATTGGATTAGACAGTTGAAAATGTCAAAATCTCTCAAATACCAGCTAAGCAGGTGAAGCCCATGCCTCTCTGTTTACTGCTCTCCATGAACAATGTTCTCCCATCCTCAGTAACTGAGTACCACTGGAGCCCGCCATGCTGCTTCAAGCTTCTATTTGTTTATCTATGTGATCTCAATTCTTGGCGTCACCTCTATCAGGAAGGTTTACTGTATTGCAGCTTCCTTTCCTCTGTTCCTAAACAGGACCATGTTTATGTCCTGTTGCTGCATTTATCTCTTCCCTGCTCATCTTTTCTCTGAGACCCCAAGCTCCTTCAGGCCAGAGATAGACATTTATTTGTCTCAATGTGCTGTTGATTCAGCAGAGAACTAGGGATGGTAAGAAAACTTGAGGTGGCTCTCAAGAGCCTTTGCAAAATTAAAATCTAATCTTAGGTGTTGGTTCCGGTAGAGCTTGACCCCATGCAGCTTTCTGCCCTCATTCTGGCTACAGTGCAGCCATCATATTAATGAAGACCTGGACAAAAGTGGAGGAAGATAAAACATAGTGCTAGATGCATCAAAATTGTTTCTTTATTTTGGACTTTTCCTACATATTCTTCCTATTTGTTTTGCTCATCTGATGCTGTAGAAATATTTTTATAGTGAGTCAGAATTCTTTAAAGTATTGAATCCAATGATTTCCCCTTGTTAAAAAAGAAATCAGGTGATTCATTTCAAGACAATTTCTCTTCAAAATCTATCCCCCGGTTATCTCAGTGGCATTGTTTCTCATCACTAGGGTCCCTACTGTGCTCTGTTAACTAGGTTACTTGTAGTTCACCAAGATTCTTGCCACTAAAACTTTGTAATGCTTTTCCTGATCTTGAATAATGACTGTATTGGGTTTTATGGCACCTTAAAACGGTTATTCTCTCCCTCAACAAAAGTGTGCAAAAATCTGAAGTCAGGGTGTGAGCCGGACTGGTTCTTGTAACACCGTGAGAGAAACTGTGCCCTACTTCTGGTGGCTGTCCCAGCCCTCAGGGGTCTGGCCTTCTGGATGCAGGGTTCCAGTCTCTGTCTTTTGGCACCCAGGTCTCTGCATAATTTTGATTCTTCCTTGCTGTATATTTTAATGACACATCCTAAGTATAAGAAGCACCCTTAATCCAGATCTGATCATTCTAGGTCATTTCCCTAATTGTGCATATAATTAAATAATTTTAAATAAGTAGGTTTAGAATAAATATAACCAATCATGAAAAGTAATTCTAAATAAGATCATATTCTGAGGCTGAGGAAATACTTCTTTCAGAGGGCCACGTCTCAGCCCAAGACATTAACTCCTCATTACCTTTTCCAACTTACTTCCTACTTGGATTTCAAGTCTCTTGGGACATGAATCCCCCTTGGAATGTTCAGATCACCATAAATCTTTATTAGCAGCCTTTCTTCTCATCTCCAACAGGTTGAGCTGCTTTATTTTCTGCTAAACTGCAAAACTGCTGTGTTACCCATCTCTGTTGACAGTCTGCTTCTTAAGCTAGTTTGGATACTCCTTGAATATAGTGTCTCTATCTTTGTATGTATCATCCTGCCCCTTAATTAGGATAGTAACTGGCATAAAATGGGAGCTACATTAGGGTTGTTAAACCTGGAAGGATTTTTTTGTTTTGTTTTCAAAATATTCCCAGGACAAGTCAAATGCTAGGTATGAGAACCATAGGCAATAATGCTTTCAGCAAACCTGGAAAGATGATTACATATTAGCATGTGTATCAGCAATATTATGACATGATTAAAATACCTCACATCACTGCCACTTGCTGTGGGCTGAACTGTGTCCCCTCTCCCAAATTCACATATTGAATTCCTAATCCTTTTGTGTGACTAAATGTGGAGTTAGGGTTCTTAAAGTGGTTATTAAATTAAATCAAATCATTAGGGTTGCTCTAAATCCAGTATGTTCGATGTCTCTATAATAAGGGAAAGTTGGGCACAGATAACTGATTACAGAAGAAAGATCCTATGAAGACACAGACAAATTGACCCTCTACAAATGAAAGTGAGAAGCCTCAGAGGAACTCAAACCCATTGACACTTTATTCCTAGATTTCTAACTTTCAAGCGTATGAGAAAACACATTCCTATCATTCAAATGACCCTCAGTGTGGTCCTTTTTAAGGAATCCCTAGGAAACTAATACACCAATTAAGAGGAGACCTGCTGACTAAGAGAATGCGCTAAAAAGACTGCATGTGATTTGGAGTTACAGTAGTTCTTTAATAACCTGGGTAAGAAACTTAACCTCTTTGAGTGTTCTCGAGAAAATGGAAACAAGAGCTTCTTCCGCCAGACCTTCTTAGGCCCCTGAACATTCAAGCCTGCTTATGCATGTTTCGATTAATTCCATAGTCACACACAAGGCACTGACTGTGGCCATGACTGTCTGGAGTGCTGGGGACACAGCAATAAATATGACAGACAGGGTCACTAGTTCCGTGGCCAGCAGAGTCTAATGCAGGGAAATAAACACAGTGAGAAGATAAACAACAAACATCAAATAGTGGAAATTGTGACAATGAAAATCAAAGCAGTGATAAGATAGGGCATGACCACAGGCTTCTTGAGGTTGGTGCCTGACTTAACTCCCTGTTGAAAACATCATCTCCTCATTAACAGCAATTAACTCTACCCACCAGCCAAACAGACTGTTTTTCTTTGAACAAAGCAGACAGCTCAGTTCTGTACTAATCATACTATCTTGCTGCTGTGTTCAAATTTCACAGCTTGCAGGGTAGTTTTACAGATACCTTCTTAGAAAGTGTTATTGACAGACCTGAGAAGGCTGGGTCAGACCACAGCTCCCATTTTTCAGATATTCCTGTAGAAGCGCAGAGTTCAGCTGCCACACCCCACATTGATGACTCACCAAGGTCAAATCCAGGAAGGTTCCTTTTTTTCTGTTATTATTGTTTTTATTTTTATTATAATATAGCACGAGTTCCCTCTCACCATTGTTAAGTAAGGGATAAAAGTGTTCTGAGTATTGTCCACACAGTTATTTGCTGCGCATGGATGCATCTGTTTGGAGGTGTTGGCAAGATGGCAGTTCCACTCAGGGAATAGCAAGTTCTCTAAGGCTGATACCAGGACCAGCCACTTAGTAGTAAGGGGCAGAGAAAGAACTGAAGCATTATTGGTTTAATCCTACGCTGATGGCCGTGATTAGGTCACAGGCAACCCATCTGTAATGCAGTACTTGAGAACAGGTTTAAATTCTTTCTATAAGACCTAGATCTTTGCAATATAACTTTTCCTCAACATAGTAATAGGAAAACATGCCTGGTGAGGCTCTCAGATCACATTTATAGAATTTTGTATTTACATTTTTCACAGCCCTTATCATATATATCAGGACCTTTTGGTTGTGATCTCCTTAAAGGAAGAATCATTCCACCTTAATATCAATATTCTCATTTTAGCATATAGTAGACAATGCTTTAAAACTGTTAACGTGTGGGATTTGGTGAAATCCAATCACACACTGAATTGCGTTTGCCAAAGGAATCCTTAGAAATTTGTCAGTTTCTTCTACAAAGTGGAATATGTAAAATATGTAAAGCTTTTTCTGAAAATGATTTACTTTACATTCCCACAAAAACATAGAAGACATCATGTCTGAAAGTGATAGGAACAAGAATGAGGGAGAATCACAAAATCGATCATATTTTTCTTATTAAGAATTTGGGTAAGGTGTTAAAATTCAAGGCACCTTAAGCATTTTAAGATAAAAAGATAATGAAAATAATTTTACCACACAAATATAACTTTATAACAGCCAACAGTAAGAGTAGTAAGCATCCTCTTTTAAAAATAACCATAACTTAATAAAACTAAAGGAAGGCTAATATGTGTTGCTAATGCAGGAAGGGGATAAATATATCTAAAGCGATGGGTAAACGCCTTACTTTGATCCAGTAAGTGATCTTAATAATAAATTTTCCAGGAACTAGAGGAAAGGAAGGTAAAGGAAAAAAATACAAGCTAGTTATACTACTAGCTTCTCTTAGCTTATTGAAAAGAAATATTTGTGCTAATTTCGTTTGGAGAAATTTTTATGCCTGTATCTTGTACTCTTAATAACTACTTTGAAGATAACAATACTCAATGTATTTATTATTGGTGTTCTATTATTTTGTTATGAAATTTTGTTTTGTTTTTCCATTAAAAGGCTAAAATAGTGAAGTTTTCAATATGTTATTTAAACTCTCCCTAAAAGCATGTTTTAAAAAGCTATTCAACAAAATCTGTGACATGGCATGTTGTTAACAATTTTTACTGTAAGTATGTTAGACAAATACTTAAAATTAGCAAAATAATAGCAGAAAAATTGCATTGAAAAGCCTGATATTCTTATCCACTGGATTTTAAAATTAATTGTTTTGTGCAAACCGATTTATTGCTGAATTTGATTGACAGATTTTCCCTTTTGCCCACTGCAGACCTGTTTGCACTTGCTTACTGTGCTGAACTCTCCCAGGAATGACCTGATTTGCTTGCCAGGGTTTTAGAGGGGCAGAGAATATGGGGTTGACTGTTTTTGCTCAATGAAAATGTAGAGTCACCTTTCCTGATGGGTAATTGATTCCCATACCAAACAGCAACACCTCCCCTACAAGTTTTCACTTTATCTTGTCCTCTGGTTCAATCCTCTTTCTGAGGTGTACTTTTCCTAAAAAGCTGATATCCCTGGGGGCAAGTCTGAAAATTCAGTCTATCTCCAAAACTTTGAGACAAATGTTGGTCACTATTCTTAATTGAGTTGATGGGCCTACAGAGGATAAATTATTTCCTGGAAGAAAAACAACAAAACTTCCCAGTCTGTTTTTATCTCCGTATAACAGAGTAGTTAATACCCCTCACAAATGTTTCTTTTTTCCTCCCTTCTTCCTTTCTTTCCTCCTTATCGTCCCTTAGCTGGTCCTTTCCGCATCTTCTTTCTCTGTCCTGTGGTTTGAATTATGCTATTTCCTGCATAAAGTTTTCAGGAGGTACAATCTCCTCTTTGCTCTAAATGCTTTTCTAGCAAAGATTACACTTGCTCCACTTTCTTGCCCTACTACATCTGAAATTCTGGTTTAATAACATTACCTGCCTCATTACCTATAAATCTCTTCTTCAATATACCCTATAAATAGGGTGACAATATAACTTATCATCCAAACTGGGACACTCTCGACAGTGGAAAAGGAACTATTATTAATTAAACCAGCGCAACAAAGAAACTGGAACTGTCTGAATAGCTTGGATGGATGGTTGCCTTCCTTATCTATGGGACCTTGCACCCTTGCTGTGGACAGACTGACAATGGCACTTTCAGTTCACACCTGAGAACTGTTGTGTGCAGTGAAAATGTCCCATGTAGCCATGGAGAAATAGACAGAGGAGTTGACAAGCAGAGGGACAAAAGAATACGAAAAGGCCAGGTAAGGGAAGGACCAAGGGAATTCAACTATCAAGCAGGAATTGACCTGAAGTTTATTCTGCAGAACTCACATCTTTACCTCTGCTTCTCCCATTCCTGGGCTTACAGCCCTTTCTTGGCAAAGAATGTTTTTTCATCACAATTGTGAACACTGTCCTAATAGCAAATTCAACATATGTTTTCACCCTGGGAAAATCCCTCATACCCCATGTATGAGAATTCCTTGGTAGACAGCTAATCCACCTCAGATCACTTCAAAAACTAGCTGTTTCATATAAATATATAGGACATCTATGGAAGGGAGATGGGACTTGTTCAATTTTTTAAAATTTTCTGTATTACACAGGTGGTCTTACATTGCCACAGATCTGTTGCTCTCAGTTAAAATGTAAGTGAATAAATTAAATGTGCAAACAGCATTTTGCTGCTACCAGGCTGGTTTTCACTTCAACCCTCCTTTCAGGCACCTCTCTGATAAAGGGGGGCACACTCACCTCCTCCTTCTCATCCTCCCTCTTACCTTCCCCCAAGGCTTCTTGCACTAGAATTCATGCATATTGCTACACACAGGAGGCTATTCTAGGATCTAGAGTCATTTTTTATTTTATTGTTTAGATAGAAACATTTGATAATTTTCTTTTTTGACTTTTCCTCCTTTGGTGCTATAGTTTTCCACTGGTAGATTTATAATATGCAAAAATAAAAAATGTAGATATATTTGCAACTTTTATTAAAGAGTAAGTTGATCTTTTAATTTTAGTATTGCTTTATATTTGAATAAAATTTATCTCTGAGCTATATGTTTATGTTCATGTTTATGTTTAGTTGTCAGTATCCTAAAAAGGGAAGAAAAAAGGAAAAGAAAGTTTAAATTATGAATGAAGGAAGGGACCAAAATCTAGTCTGGGCTTTAGCACTCATATATCCTGATATCATTTCTTCTTGGGATGTTTATATCTTTTTTGGGAAGAAGCAAAGAATGATATTATATTCATGCGTTTCAAATTGTGTTTCGAAGAGCTCTATAGGGGTTTTGTGGACATGAATACAGGAGAGGAATGGGGGCCGAAGGAGCCTTAACCTCTCACTTACTAGGAGCAGTTTGTCTCTCTCTCTCTCTCTCTCTCTCTCTCTCTCTCTCTCTCTATATATATATATATATATATATATATATATATATATATATATGTGGATTCTATGTCAAATTTACTGGTGTGTGTGTGTCTGTGTGTCTGTGTGTGTTGGGATCGTTCCATAGGGAGCACAGAGAAGTGTTACCACTAAGGCAAAATGAAAAGGAAGCTTCCTGTCCTATGTAATTTCTAAAATTTTGTCAGTTGTGTCCCTTTGTTTAACTTCATAAATGTTCTGTATAAACTCTCAGCACCTTTATAAATTGATACAGATATATCATCTGATATATCTAAAAGCATAAAGAAAATCAAGATGAAGTTTTAAAATTATAACTACATTCTAAGACTCTTGGTAAATAAAATGATCTGGCAAAATAATAGTGGGTGTAGAATATGAATGCCTAATATGAATTTAGAGTATCAATGTTGGGTATTTTATCTCATCAACCGGAAAAGTAAGGCAAGGGCAAAGTGCTTAGAGTCCCGAGACCTTCACAGTTACTAACAATGTAAAGTCACTTAATTAACATGTATGGACTAAATGAATGATTGAAGAGTAATCTGAGAGAAGCCTTTAAGCTTCTGCGGGTAATCAAAAACTCTCTGAGAATGACAATGCTTTCAGAACACAGCTCCAATCACGTACTAAGCCTGCAAACTTCATGTCCAACATAAATTCTGTTGCAGGTGGGCTCCTGAGGAAATAGATTCTAACACGAAGACCAGCACACTGGAATGTACTAAACAGGCTTTTGGTATCAGTGCCAGTTGGGGAAAGGAAGGAATCACGTTTGAGCTGAGCAAGAATTTAAGCAATGATGCATTCAAGACGAAGCTTTAGCTGACTGCACAGGGAGCTGTCCTAGGCTGAATGTGGGATCTGGCCATTTCTAATCTTGCATACTGTATGCAGGTTGCTCCGGGAAAAGGTACTTCTTGGATTGCCAGGAGAAATTCCAGCAGACTCTTTCAGGAAACCCAGGTTTATCCAGGTTCACGCTACCTGTTCCCCAGAATCCTTGTGCAGTAAGAGAGAAACTTAAAGACTTAAATCTAACTTGTGCTGTATAAAGAGTCAGTTGGAGTTTGATTCCAAGCATTAAAGGTACCAGTGAAACTAAAGACATGCAGTACACTCTGTGCTTATCTTTTGACATATGAGGACAAGAGGGATATTCTGAGCCCAAGTAAGGAATAATAAAACAAAAAGGGTAGAGTATAAAGCTAAATAAAATCCATATTATTGCACATTATTATTATTATTATTATTATTATTTTTTGTACCTTGGATTGAACTCATGACAGCTTAGTTTTGCGCCTCTGAGCTAAAACCCCAGCCCTTGGCACATTAATTTAGCAGGACTACAGTACTGTAAAATAGGTAGCTTAAACATCAGTAATGCACTCTTTCATAATCCCTGAATCCAGAAGTTCAAAATCAAGGTATCAGCAGAACCGGCTCTGTCTGAAGTTTCTGAGGGAGAATTCATTCCATGTTTCTCTATATCTTCTGGTGGCTGCTTGCAATTCTTGGCATTCCTTGGCTTCCAGATACATTGCACGTGGGAGCTCCAGTCTTTGCTTGTCTTTTTATGACCTTCTGTTGTGGTTTGTATCTAGATGTCCTCCAAAACTTCACAAGGTCACAGGAGAGGCTTTTCAGAGATAGTGGGTATAGGGTGTGTGATAATGGGATTCAGGGTATGATGCTGGGATTAAGGATTTAGGGTGTCCCACTCCAGGAGTAGCTGGCAGCCCCAAAAGACAGGTATCTTGGAAGGGACAGAAGGGGCAGGCTGCTTTGCTCACTGCTGCTCCTCATTGCTTTGTCCATTTCTGCCTTCAGGCTGTTCTGTGGTAGCCCTCTGTCATGCCAGCCTGTTCTGTGGTAGCCCTCTGTCATGCCAGCCTGTTCTGTGGTAGCCCTCTGTCATGCCAGCCTGTTCTGTGGTAGCCCTCTGTCATGCCACCCTGTCTTGGAGACAGCCAGTTATGGACAGAAACCTCTACAAATTTTGAGCTGAAATAAACCTTTCTCTTTTAATTTTGGGTGTTGAGTATTTTGTCTCAGCAATGAGAGCAGTAATTAAGACACCTTCCCCTCCCTGAATGTCTATTTCTTCTGCTTTTCCTGTCTCTTTTAAGTGCATTGGTCATTAGATGAAGAAGGACCTACCCTGGTAACCTCATTATAGCCTTATTATATCTATAACCATTTTTATTTTAAGGTTGTAACCTAACGTACTGGAGGTACTCACTCTATTTTTATGGAGGGACACTATCCAACACAAGGTTTTGTGTTATTGATTCCTTTGACACTTCTCTGAGATTTCTCTACAGTTTGAATCTCATGTCATTTCTGTCCAATTCCATTGCAGGTGCATCAGGCCGGGCTTTAGTTAGTCTTGGAGCACTGTAATAATAACATCCTATAAGGCTTTGAGCCACTTATCTTTCCTTCTTCCTTTATCTCTGCTATGTACTCCTTTCAAAATGCATCACTCTCCACACAATTAAGCCCAAACTTCACCTAGAACACAGAGCCTCCACAGTCCAGTCTGAACCTGTGCTTTCAGCTGATTTCATATTGTAGCCCTCAACTCTCTTCCTTACCTGCTCTGTTTTCTCAAGGTATTGCTTTTAAAACAGCTTTACTGAGGTAGAATGAGTGTAGAAAGAGCTTCACATGTGTAATATACAGATGGATACATTTTAGATAAATGCAAATGCCAATGATAAAATCAAGACAAAACAATACACAATACCTTTAAATGTTTCCTTATGCCTTTTTTTTTGGTTGTTTTTTCTCTTTTATGCGTTAAGACTAGTTAACATGAAATTTACTGTGTACAAAGTTTAAAGTGCACAATATTGTATTGTTAACTACTAGGTACACTGTTGTAAGGAAGATCTCTAGAATTCACTCATCTACTGTAAGTAAAATTTTATATATTTGTGTGCTGAAATGACTTTCTATTTTTCTAATCATCATTTTCTGCTCTTACATTTTCACTCACATTATTTTATAAGTTACATATTTATAAATTTACATTCCTCATTATCTTTGCATTTTTAAATCTAGTCCTCCTTTTGGGCTCATTTCTAGGGCCACTTTGCTTTAAATCATCTCAGTTGTTCATAGCTGATAGCATACCACCCTCCTCTGACTATCTCTTTGCATGTTTATGCTGTTGGACTTTTCACTTTATCTTGTATGAAACTTACTTGTGTATAGATTGTCTTCATCAGGTTACTCTGAAAGTATGTCAAAAACAAGTGATAAGCCAGATGTGGTGGTGATGCCTGCATCCTCAGGGACTCAGGAGGTGGAGGAGGGAGGATGGTAGGGAGTTAGAGGCCAGCCTGGGATGCCCAGTGATTTGAATGTCAGCCTGAACTATGTAGTGAAACCTATCTCAAAACAAAAAAATTAAGAGACAAAAACCAACCAAACAAAAAGCCCCAAACAGACAAGCAAAAAAACAAGTGATAATCTGCTTGTCCCTGCATGCCCCAGCTATTAAAATATTCAATGTTAGTTTGTTTGCTTGTTTATTTATCAATGTCATCAACAACAAATATCAACAAAAGAAACTATTTTGCTTAAATTAATTTTATTGTGCCTTCAGATTATGAGAAACGTGGGTATAAGATATTCTTTACGGTACATTGTGTTATTCTGTTAGAGAAGAGCTGATTCCTTCTCTTGCCTTTATCTTCCTTAGGAATATTATGGATTTTAGTTTACCGCCTCTCTAATGAATGGGATTTGTTAGAAAGGGAGAGAAAAAGAGTTGTAATTTTATTCTCTAGGCAGTCCACGGCCATTCCCAAACATGTGATCACACTGAGTTTTCCGAAGACAATTGTATTGCACACAACTATGAAAACTTTTAACAGGAAAATATTGAGAAGCTAAAAAAATGATGCCTTCAGTGTACCTCAATGAAATGTTTTTGAAGGTTGCATTGGTGCAGGGCAGGACCAACTCAAAAATTAGGTAAGAGAAGTTGAAAAGACAAGACATTCTTTTCCCAATAAAGAAGTTTTTAATCAACATCCCATAAAAAGGTTTTTAAAAATTCTCAATATACATAAAGTAGATAAAAGAAAAAATATAAAACATTTAAACTCCAGGATTTCAGACAAACACGTGATCTCATAATAGAAATATTCTTCCTCAAAATATCAAAAACTTTTAATAATCTTTCAGGCTAATATATCGGTGAATCTGTGGCATCATTTGTCATAGTTTTGTGTGAAGCTCTCCTATTTTGGACATTTCTAGTTTTACTTATTTATTTCAATAGGATGTAATATGAACCTGTACGCCCTCCTTTTTCCTCTCATTTCCATCTTTCACCTCATTTAAAATATTCTTTGAATGAAGAATGCTTTTGGTGAAGTATTTACTATATATAAGAATATCACCCAATTTCATAATTGGTATTTTATTAAGTAATTTTCAAGCACCTGCTTTAGGCAAGGAATTGTTCATATTGCTGGTCATAGAACATTGAAAATACATTCACATTTCCTACCTTTAAAAAATAACATTCTAGAGATGTGAAAGACATAAAAGTTAATAAAATTATTTCAGTGCTTTGTTTCTTTGTTTTCTTTTTCTCTATGGATAAATTCAGGAAATATATATAGATATATATAGATATAACTATATATAGTTATATATAATTATATATGGCTGTACATCATTACATATCTGAACAAAAATACTTCCAGAGCTATAAAATTTTTCATGACAGTGCAGTATTCATGTTTTCAAGAAGCATAAAGATAAATGTTTTCTTCTCTTAACCTAAAGAATAAGGTTAAATGAACGATTTACAAGATTGAAATTTTTGCTTTATTTATTCCAGAGCTTCCTATATAACCCATCATGTTAGTAATGCTGTAAAACATCTTGACAGCTGAATAATCATAGCAATAACATTTACTGTATTTTATTACACAAACCAAAATCATTAGATTATACATATAGAGGGGTGTTAGATTTAATAAGAAAGATGACAAATTATAGCTATGAGCCTCATATGAAAACTGAAATATCATGCAAATGTCTTGTCAGTTATTTTATAAAGGAAATAACATTATAGAGTTCCAGGGATTCCTGTTTAATATGCACATAACATGTGTAAATAAGTTATGTAACTGTAACTGATTGATTTTCATATAATTTATCTGCATATAATTTAGTCATTTCCAATAGGTAAAAGAAAAGTGAAAGAAGTAGAAATCAAAGTGGCTGCAGTTTGATACTTAATACACGATCAATGCAGGGTTTGAACACACACTGCGTCCAAGCCCAATATTCTGTTTCTTCACACTTGGAGAGTAGTCCTCATCATAAAAGATGTTACAGCACAGACTGGAAGGGATAAAGTGACGGCTTTATCCCTTCTGAAAGGGACTTTGTGTCCTTCACTGGGGAATAAAATAGACAAACTTCAACATCTCATCTAATCCCAAATCTATGATTTGGATGTTGTTTGAACCCAGCCTTCAAAAATTCAGGTATTAGCAACATGTCCTCAGAACAGGGTAGCCGCGGGCGATGTGGATCTCTCAGAGCTGCGGTCTCTTGTGAGGTCCTTACTCACTGTGAATGCTTAGGAGTCTCAGAGAGTCAGCTTTCAGAGCACCCCCCGCTAGAAAAGCCTCGCCCTGACCTCTGCACTGCTCTAGCTCCCCCAGGTTCCACTGCAAAGATGTGATACCATCTACAGTTAGGACTGTACCAGAAGTCAACTCAGTGAGATTCTCAAGCTTGGATGTGAAAACTCCAAAATTGGAGCCTAGTAAAACACATTTCTTTGCGAGGACCTTGCCTCAAATATTTTGTTACAGAAACACAAAACTGACTATTTTACAAAAATTAATCTGCTTTTGTTATTTTGAGATAAAAGGAAAGACATCCATTATCAACAGATCTTATTACAGTTGTTTCGATGGTGACTATGGACCAATATTTTCTTTTGCTACTATAGCATTTTGGAGTCTAAAAGCAACATTTATTCAGAATAGTAAAGGCTTTGGCTCCTAGTTGCTGTCTCTGTGCCTTTTGGTTTTACTTAGTTAAATTTCAGTATGTATCATATATTTTTCACGTATATCTTTCTCCACCTAAGCATCAATTCAAGTCGTTTATGGCCCTCTTCACCTACTCTGTAATCTTAGAGTGAAAAGATGCTATGGGATACTCTTTCCTGAAGTGCTTAGCACAGTGCTTGACATGGAAGAGAGACCCAATAATTATTTAATTGTGCACTGAACAAGGAGGGAACTGCAACAGTTGCAATTGGAGAGGGTCCCAGGGCAAGGGCAAAGTAGTTTATACACTGGGAAGAGAGAATATTTCAGCTGTAAATTATTAACAGTAGTTTAGTTGGTTTCTAGCAAAGGGTGATTTTTGGCAAGCATTGGAGTCAAAGAGGTAGAAGAGCATGACTCTAATAAAAAAGAGTAATTTGAAATTCAGGTAGAGAGAACTAATAATTTCCTAGTGAGGGGTTTTAAACTTTACAATGGCAGAGAAAATTAATGTTTAAGAAATGTGTGCAGAAACAGAAGGGGATTTAGGGATGGGTGGCAGGGGACAGAGGGAAAGGAAAAGGACAGAAAGAGAACTGAGATGTGCTGTGTGCATGTACCAACTTCCCACAAGGAATGTAAGCTACATGCATGTGTTAATAAACTAAAATAAAAGTGAAATATCACTCTGCTTCTCCTACGTGGCGATGAAGGGCTAGAATAACACATACACGGACAGGTTAAGGAATACTTACAAGGGACGTAAGCAATCCTGACCCAGGTAGGATGGGGAGAAGGGACAGTTGTGAGGAGAGCTGAGAGGTAAATTCACTCTGAGAAAGGACACAAGCTGAAGGCACATGTTATAACAAGAATACCTTTCTGGTTTATGATTCAGAGGTTTGTGGATGGTCATGCCATCTACTAGAATAGGGAACAGAGATCAAGTCTGATAAGCTCAGTTATATGCTTGCTGAATTAGAGATACCTGTGGGAATCCTTGTGAGGCCTGTCTAATACAAAGTAGAACATGTAATTATGAAACTTGAAAAATACATGACAGAACATTGAACTTAACTTGTATTAAGAAGCCTACAATTTCCTTGCTGCATACCTGGCTATGTGAGTATCACAGGAAGTTCTGTCTGGGTGTACAGGACACCAGTGTTCGTAGGCTATATGGGAATTACCAACTACTTCCACTGTTGTGAAAAGCTTAATAAGATAAGGCAGTCATTCACATTGAGGTCATCAAGGCTAAATAAAATGTGAGCAACACAGAATCATATTAACTCATTGCACTTGGGCGAGTTATCTTCAGGGGAAAATTATTATTTATTAAATATAGTAAGTTTGAGAGGCAAAGTTGTTCAAGACAGAATGACTATTTGGAGGAATAATAATAAATTTATAGTCAGGCTACAAGAATCAATGAATCAATAAAAATTATTTTGCTATAATGAAAATAAATATATATGTTTAGGATAAGGGTATATATATTGATTATATATATATATATATATATATATATATATATATATATATAATCAATTTTCTGAAAAAGAACTGAAGAGAGAAAAGGTAGAGGAGAGTTGATTAGGAGAGTGGGGTTATTTTTTTCTTTCAGAGTTCAGCTATACTTTTCAACCCACCTCAACTTTTCTTAAAATATAAATAAAACACACTATAAACTCTCATTGGAGAAAGAAATGGGGCTGAAAAAATTGAACCTGAAAGCCCACCCTCTTATAAATCCAATACATTATGTAAAATGTAAATCCAGAAGGTAAATAGGGATAGGATGTTCTTCAAAAAAGGGAGAGAAAAACAAGTTAAGTCAAAATATGCCTCCACTATCAGCAAAAGGAAGTGGAATTAGAGGAGACTGAGAGAAGATTGTATACAACTTCAGTGCTGCACAGCAATATCAAAGTTTTATGACCATCGTGGACAAAATCTAAGATAATTTAGGAATCTACCTCTGTAGTGTTACTTTTTTCCCATCCAGCACTAACAAACAGCATCTTTTGGAAAATGTGATCCAAATGTATTACCAGAGCCAGTGCCATGCAATTGGCAGTAGTTGCAGGAAGTTGCTTCAATAAGTAGTGTTGATCAGGACCTCATGGGAATGAGGTAGAGACGGCAGTTCTGTTGAAAATCTTGAGCTGTAAGCCCTTTCTGCCTTGAGTGCTAATGGAGGTGAAGAGATTTCCCCATCTAACGATGTAAAAATTCAGGTACCTTGGCAAACTCTAACTTCTATACTCCCCTGGAGACTGACAACATGTTTCTGCATGCGTGTGCGCACACACACACACACACACACACACACACCATGTTTGCCTAGCATTCTAAATTATTTTTGTCACTGTTCTCCCTTCCTCTTCTGTTGTCAAATCCATAAAAGAACCTTGTATGTGACATTTTGTAATTTGAACTGTGTGGTCAATGGAAACCACTGTTTTAAATTCCCTGGAAACCCAGGTCATAGCTGCTATATTTGGTACACTTTAGAGTCATCAGGTGGCTGGATTTTTCCACCAATATTTTCACCTTGGGTTGAGTAATTCACATACACGCCCCTTGTTCCTTCCAAGTTTCTGTTAGCAAATGTAACACAACCCACATCACTGATGCACACACTGTCCATAATGATGTCAGAAGCCCATGGCGTCAAGTTTTTGATTCAGTTTTCCATTTGGGATGAAAAAAAGGGAAAGAAAAGGGAACTTAGCCAGATGCAGTCATCTAGGGACAGTAGGAACAGCATAGGTTGAGATGGTTCACTACAATATTCATGAAAACTGGAGTATGAGACAGATGATTGGGCTGTATCTTCTGAAAACTAGAGGTAACATTTAAGATGCAAACATCCATGAGATTCCTCATGCTGGATTACTTTGGGAGCTGAATTTGTGGCTTCTTTCCACCTAAAAGCGTAAGCAGAATACGCTGAGTGCCTAAGAGGAGACCACTACGTGAGAACTGAGATGGTTTTCCTGACCTGCCAAGATGCACCTAAGCAAAGACCAGGGCTGCTTGTGCTCCTCATATGCAGTTCTAATGGATAAAGAAGGGGTTTAGGAGCCAGACCTCAGGTCACTTGATTATCTCCACAGAACAAAGCGGGTACCTCGGTCTCTAGTTTGAAAGTTCTTGGATTCTGTTTGCTTTTCAAATACTGAATTGTAAGCTCTTTGGGCCCTATTAGCTCGTGTTCTTGTTATCAAGTAGATGACCCTTAGTATAAAGAGCTGCGTGGGATCTAGCATTAATCACTCAGCCAATGGCAATAAGCCAGAATGCTTTGCAAGTGCTATAAATATTGACTTCTACCTGCAAAATTAAGCATGCAATTATTTTTAAGTCCATGTTGCTTTTTTGTAAGGAAATATTTTGGTAAAAGTGTTCTTAATTTTGTACAGATATATACAGATTATATAAAAATGTCCTCAAAAATCATATAAAGTTAGTCTTCTTTTCCTTAAATGTCAAGTATGTAAGACAAAGTAAAGAAATTATTTCTCTCAAGATTTTACTTAATTTCAAACTTCAAGCTAGGGTGAAATGAGTTTATTGGAAAGACGTATTTCCATTAATTCCCTTTGCTGTTAGTCAACAACTGTATGACATGAAAGTGATTACTTATAACCCCAAGGAGAAGTGTGAGTCTTATATAAAATGGGGTTATGCCTATCTTAGCATTCTTTATTATTTAAGATATAAATATTATAACATGATTCTTTTCTAAGAGTTTTATTAAAGTATAGTTGATACACAAAATGTAGATTTGATATATGCAAATTGATACTTTGTAGTAAATAAACAACCTAAAAATCATAGTTACTATCAATACTAAAAACTTCTCCACTATCTCCAAAGGAAAGTAGGACTGGTGGCTCAAATGTTAAAATGATTTAATTGTTTTGTAGGTTGTCTACATTTTTTTTCATGGTATCACACCAATTTCAGTCTTACAGCTTAGAATGGCTCTCTTTCTCCATATCTTTTCCAACATTTGTTGTTTTCTAATTTTTTTTTTTTATTAAAGTCACTCCAAAAACTGAGTTGGTATCTTGTGGTTTCAGTTTTTACTTCCTAATGATTAGTGATACTGGGAATCAAGTATCAATTTGATTTTGATGGGAAAAGTACTGGACCTATAGATTACTTTTAGAAGTATGGAAAGTTTGATAATATTAT
This sequence comes from Hydrochoerus hydrochaeris, assembly GCA_004027455.1. NCBI lineage: Eukaryota > Metazoa > Chordata > Mammalia > Rodentia > Hydrochaeridae > Hydrochoerus > Hydrochoerus hydrochaeris. The sequence continues at coordinate 37,424 of PVLA01009868.1, forward strand.
TTCTTTTTTTTATTTTAAAGAGACTAAAACTAAACATAACAAAACAGAACAGAGCAGATCAGAAGAAAACAGTGTAAGTAACACAGATTTCAAAGCAAGACAACAGGAGACCATTACATATTGTCTCTTGTTTTCTTCTAATAGTTATCCATATTTTCACACACAGTGAATTCTTATGAAACAAAATAGTATTTCAATGATCAGAACAGAGTGATGAAGGCATTATAGGCCTTCAAAACCAGACAATAGGGAAATCAACAATGGCTGTCATAATGTCTCATATTCTCTTCAAAATAGCTTCATGTATGTTGAAATTAAACAATAGAAAACAGACTAAAATCACTATAAACAAAGAGTAATAGTATTGCTGGATTTTACAACATGAAACTATGGGACTAGCACTGGATACCATTGTGTCTCTTTTTCTTCAAAGTAGCTGTTCATTTCATCATACATTATATAATTGAGTCTCATAAACTGTTTAGGAGAAGTTCTATGCATGTATGAGTCTCTACATGTATACCTATACTTTCTGTTTCAAAGGGAAGACAAAACAAAACAAAACAAAACAACAACAACAACAAAAAAACAATTCCTTAGAAAAACACGAAACAAAAAAGACAAATAAATAACAATAGCAAAGCACCCACAACACTGGCGGTATAGGCCTTCAAAACAAGGAGGTAGGAGCATAACTGGGCTTGCTATTTTACATAATGATCTTCAAGAGTTCCCCAGATCACCATATGCACAACTGTTCCAATCCTAAGAATGTTAACTATTTTGTTCCAAAAACTTACAGAATTTGTAGCACAATCATCTTAGCTATTCTAAGTATGTTTATATAATTTTAGACATTTTTTCTTTTCCTTTCTTTTTCTTTTTCCTCATTTTCCCTGAGATATTATTTTCCTGTTTCAGCAGATTCTTATCCTTTCACTGTAATTATTGAGTTTTTTGTATCTTATGTACACTTATCATTTCTTACACTAGGGAGACTATACGGTATTTATACATGTGAGTTTGATTGATTTCACTTATGAGTATGGTCTCGAGTTATGTCTATTTACTTGCAAATTATCTCAAGGTGATCATTCTTTATAGCTGAGTAGTACTCCATTGTATAAAAATACCACTTTTTATCCATTTCTCAGTTGATGGGAATTTTGGTTGTTTTCAAGATCTGGCTATTACAATTTGTGCTGCAATAAACATGGGTGCACATATATTACTGTGGTATGATGTTTTCAGCTCTTCTGGGAATATACCCAGAAGTGGAATAGCTGGGTCAAATAGGACTTTCAATCCCAGCTTTTTGAGGAATCTCCAGACTGACCTCCACAGTGGTTGCACCAGTCTACACTCCCACCAACAGTGCAGAAGAGTTCCTTTCCCCCGCAGCTTCTCTGGCATTTGTTGTTGGTAGTTTTGTTGATCCTGGCCATTCTTTCTGGAGTGAGATGGAACCTCAGTGTGGGTTTAACTTGCATTTCTCTAATGACCAATGATGCTGAACATTTTGTCATGTATTTATTTGCCATTTGCATTTCTTCATTTGAGAACTGTGTATCATCCCAGATGCCCATTTTTGGAATGAGTCTTTGAATTTTGGGGTTCTGACTTTTTTTTAATTCTTTATATGTTCTAGACAGAGGTTCTCTGTCTGATGGACAGTTGACTAAGACTTTTTTTCCCAATCTGTGAGTTTTCCTTTCACTATGCTGGAGATTTCTTTCTTCATGCAAAAACTCTTTTTTTTTTAAATAGGACGCAATCTCAATTATTGATTCTGTGAAGTATTTTCCCTGCAGTTTGGTTCTTGTTCATGAATTCTCTACCTATCCCTATGTCTTCAAGATTTCTACCTACTTTGTCTTCCAACAGATTTAGTGTTTCTGTTTTAATATTTAGATCTTTGATCCATTTAGGCTTTAGTTTAGTACATGGTGATAGGCATGGGTCTAGTTTTAGTTTTCAGCATATGGAGAGACAATTTTTCCAGCACCATTTATTAAAGAGACTCTCTGTCTTCCAGTGGTTGTGTTTGAGCTCCTTTATCAAAGATAAGGTGGCTGAATGTATTTGTAGTTGTAGTTGTATCTTCTAATCTATTCGATTGATCTTCAGGTCTGTTTTTATTCCAGTACCATGTTGATTTTATTACAATAGCTTTGTAGTATAACTTCAAGTCAGGAATTGTGGTGCCTTCTGCCCTGCCTTTGTTGTTTAGAATTGCCTTTGCTACTCAAGGTCTCTTCTGGTTCTAGATGAATTTTGGAGTGATTTCTCTAGATCTGTGAGGTATGCTACTGGTATTTTGATTGGGATAAAAATTTTGGGAGAATGACCATTTTCACTGTTTGTTCTTCCTATCCATGAACAAGAGATGTCTTTCCATTTTCTGAGATCCTCTTTGATTTCTTTTTCATGGTATAATAATTTTCCCTGGATAGATCTTTTACTTCTTTTGTTAAATTGATTAAGTATATCATTTTTTTGGATGCTATTGTGAAGGGTGTGGCTTCTTTTATTTCTCTCTTAGTGATTTTATTGTTAGTGTATAGGAATGTTATTGATTTTTGAGTGTTTACTTTGTATCCAGCTATATTACTGAATTTATTTATCATACCTAGGAGTCTTTCAATGGAGTTTTGAGCATTTTCTATATAGAGTCTCATGTCATCTGAAAATAATGATAATTTAACTTCTTATTTTCCTATCCTTACTCCTTTTATTTCTTTCTCTTGTCTAATTGCTCCAGCTAGTATTTCCAGCACTATATTGAATAGGAGTAGTGATAATGGAAATCCTTGTTTTATTCCTGATTTTACAGTAAAGGCTTTCATGTTTTGGCCTTTTAATATGATGCTGGCTGTTGGTTTATCATAGATGGATTTTATCATTTTGAGGTAAAGACCATCAATTCTATTTCTCTGTAAGGTTCTTATCATGAATAAGTGTTAGACCTTATCAAAAGCTTTTTCTGCATCTATAGAAATGATCATGTGGTTCTTATTTTTGGCTCTGTTGATATGGTGGATTACATTTATTGATTTGTGCATGTTGAGCCATCCCTGAATTCCTGGGATGAATCCCACTTGGTGATGGCGCATAATCTTCTTGATGATTTGCTGCATTCTGTTTGCCAGTATTTTATTGAGAATTTTTACATCTATGTTCATTAGGAAGATTGGCCTGTAGGTCTCTTTTTGGGTTGGGCCATTCTCAGGTTTTGGTATTAGAGTAATATTTGCTTCCAGGAATGACTTAGTGAGAATTGCTTCCCTTTCAATTTCATTGAAGAGTTTGAGGATTATTAGCATTAAATCTTCTTTGAATTTCTTGTAGAATTCCACAGTGAATCTGTCTAGATCTGGGCTTTTTATTGTTTGTAAGGATTTCATTACATTCTCAATTTCGTTAATTGAAATTGGGTTATTCAGCAGTTTTACATCTTTTTGACCCAGCTTTGGTAATTCATATGTTTCTAGGAATCTGTCCATTTCCTCCATGTTATCCAGCCTATAAGAGTAAAGGTTTTCAAAATAGGTACTGATGATCATCTGTATTTCCACAGGGCCTGTAGTGATTTCACCCTTTTCATTCCTTATTGAATGAATTTGAGTTTTTTCTTTTCTTTTTAAAATGAGGTTGGCTAGGGGCTTATCAATTTCACTTATTTTTTCAAAGAACCAGTTCTTTACACCTCCAACCTCACGGTCCAGAGGTTCCGAGCTCGTTGTGGGGAGCGGCTGTGATCAAAAGGGACATGAGACTCACCAGCCACGTGCCATGAGGGCCCTGTGGGTGCTGGGCCTGTGCTGTGTCCTGCTGGCCTTAGGGTCAGCCTGAGCTGATGATGAAGTTGATGTGGATGGGACTGTGGAAGAGGACCTGGGGAAAAGCAGAGAAGGCTCGAGGACTGACAGTGAAGAAGTGCAGAGAGAGGAAGAAGGTATGCAGTTGGATGGATTAAATGCATCACAAATAAGAGAACTTAGAGAGAAATCAGAAAAGTTTGCCTTCCAAGCTGAAGTTAACAGGATGATGAAACTTAAATAAAGAGATCTTCCTGAGAGAACTGATTTCAAATACTTTTGATGCTTTAGATAAGATAAGGTTGATTTCACTAACTGATGAAAGTGTGCTTTCTGGAAAGGAGGAATTAACAGTCAAAATTAAGTGTGACAAAGAGAAAAACCTGCTGCACGTCACAGACACCGGTGTAGGAATGACCAGGGAAGAGTTGGTTAAAAATCTTGGTACCATAGCCAAATCCGGGACAAGCAAGTTTTTGAACAAAATGACCCAGGCCCAAGAAGATGACCAGTTGACCTCCGAGCTGATTGGCCAGTTCAGCATCGGCTTCTATTCTGCCTTCCTTGTCGCAGATAAGGTCACTGTCACATCGAAACACAACAAAGACACCCAGCACGTCTTGGATTTGGACTCCAATGAATTTTCAGTAATTGCCGACCCAAGAGGAAACACCCTGGGATGGGGAACAACAATTACTCTTGTCTTGAAAGAGGAAGCAGCCGATTACCTTGAAGTGGATACAATAAAAAATCTCTTCAAAAAGTATGCCCAGTTCATAAACTTCCCTCTTTATGTGTGGAGAAGCAAGACAGAAACGGTCAGGAGCCCCTAGAGGAAGAGGAAGCAGCAAAAGAAGTAAAAGAAGAGTCTGATGATGAAGCGGCAGTAGAGGAGGAAGAAGAAAAGAAGCCAAAAACTAAGAAGGTTAAAAAAAACTGTGTGGGATTGGGAGCTTGTGAATGATATCAAACCGATATGGCAGAGACCATCCAAAGAAGGAGAAGAAGATGAGTACAAAGCCTTATACAAATCATTTTGAAAGGAGAGCGATGACCCCATGGCTTACATCCACTTCACGGCTGAAGGGGAGGTGACCTTCAAGTCCATCCTGTTTGTGCCCACCACCGCCGCCCAGGGCTGTTCCATGAGTACAGCTCTAAGAAGAGCGATTACATCAAGCTGTATGTGCACCGGGTCTTCATCATGGACGACTTCCACAACATGATGGCCAAGTACCTGAACTTCATCAAGGGCATGGAGGACTCAGACCATCTGCCCCTGAATGTTTCCTGCGAGACACTGCAGCAGCACAAGCTGCTCAAGGTGATTAGGAAGAAGCTTGTCCATAAAACTCTGGACATGATCAAGAAGACTGCAGATGAGAAGTACAACGACAGTTTCTGGAAAGAATTTGGTTCCAACTTCAAGCAGGGCATGATCGCAGACCACTCGAATTGCACTCGCCTTGCCAAGCTCCTGCGCTTCCAGTCTTCTTATCACGCCACCGACATCACTAGTCTAGACCAGTATGTGGAAAGAATGAAAGAAAAGCAGGATAAAATCTACTACATGGCTGGGTCCAGCAGGAAAGAGGCTGAATTGTCTCTGTTTGTTGAGCGGCTTCTGAAGAAGGGCTACGAGGTCATTTACCTCACGGAACCCATGGACTGCATCCAGGCCCTCCCCGAGTTTGATGGGAAGTGGTTTCAGAATGTTGCCAAGGAAGGAGTGAAGTTTGATGAAAGTGACAAAACCAAGGAAAGTCGGGAGGCAACCCAGAAGGAATTCTAGCCCCTGCTCACTTGGATGAAAGACAAAGCCCTCAAGGACAAGATTGAGACGGCAGTGGTGTTGCAGCGCCTGACCGAGTCCCCGTGCGCCCTCGTGGCCAGCCCGACCAAGTCCCCGTGCCCCCTGGTGGCCAGCCCGACCGAGTCCCCGTGCCCCCTTGTGGCCAGCCTGACCGAGTCTCCGTGCGCCCTCGTGGCCAGCCAGTATGGCTGGTCTGGCAACATGGAGAGGATCATGAAGGCTCAGGCCTACCAGACGGGCAAGGATGACTCCATGAACTACTACGCCAGCCAGAAGAAGATGTTCGAGATTAACCCCAGGCATCCCCTGATCAGAGACAAGCTCCGGTGGGTCAAGGAAGACGAGGACGACAAAACCGTTCTGGATCTTGCCATAGTCCTGTTCCAGACAGGGACCCTCCGCTCTGGGTATCGTCTCCCGGACACAAAAGCCTAAGGGAACCAGATAGAGAGGATGCTTCGCCTCATCCTCAACATTAACCTGGAAGCCACGGTTAAGGAAGAACCAGAGGAGGAGCCGCAGGAGGCAGCAGAGGAGGCTGAGCAGGAGCAGGACACGGAGCAGAACAGAGAGGAGGACACCGACGTGGGCGCAGAGGATGGCCAGCAGGAGACCACCAAGAAATCCACAGCTGGGAAAGACGAGTTGTAGGCCCCACATCCCGTGGAGAGGGAATGTGAAGTGAAGCCTTTGCCTGGGGGAGGCCCCACCCCTTCTCCCCTGCACTGTAAAATGTCGGGATTGTGGGTCACAGCAAGAAGTGGTTTTCTTAGCTGAACATTTTAACATTCCTCCTGAATGTACAACTGAATATTCTTGGTGTAAAGTCTTGTCATGTGTATAAAAATAAAAAAAGATCCCAAATAATAATAAAAAAATAACCAACTCTTTGATTCATTGATTCTTTGTATTGTTTTCTCAGTCTCTATCGCATTGATTTCTGCTCTGACCTGTATAATTTCCTCCCTTCTTTTGGCTTTAGGCTTGACTTGCTCTTCTTTTTCTAGCTCTTTGAGGTGTAGCATCAGGTTGTTTATTTGTGTTCATTCTGTTTTCCTGATGTGGTAATTCATCACCATAAATTTTCCTCTGAGGACTGCTTTCATTGCATTCCACAGGTTCCAGTAAGATGTATTTCTATTTTTCTTTGCTTGTAGACATTGTTTAATTTCTTCTTTAATGTCCTCTGTGACCCACTGATTGCTCAGGAGTATATTATTCAATTTCCATGTGTTTGTGGGGGTTTTTGAAGTTTCTTTTGTCGTTAATTTCTAGTTTCATGGTGCTATGATCCAATAACATGCATGGGATAATTTCATTTCTTTTGTATTTACTTAAGCATGTTCTTTGGGCCAGTATATGGTATATTTCAGAGAACATTCCATGTTCTGCTGAGAATGTGTATTCTGATGTTGTTGGGTGGAACTCTCTGCCCAACAAGTCCATTGGTTCACAGGTGTGATTCAGTTCTATTATTTCTTTGCTGATTTTCTACCTAGTTGATCTGTCCCTTTGTGTCACTGTCATGTTAAGATTTCCTCTTACGATTGTGTTATTGCTTATTTGATTTTTTATTTCTGTTAATATTTGTTTTGTATAACTGGGTGCTCCTAAATTTGGTGCATATATATTTAAGATTGTTATTTCTTCCCCTTGAAATTTTCCCCTATCTAGTATGTAGTGACTTTCTTTATCTCTTTGAATCATTCTTGGTTTGAAGTTCACATTGTCTGCAAACAGAATAGCTACCTCTGCTTTTTGGGGGATCCTGTTGCATGGACTATTGTTTTCCATCCTTTAACTTTCAGTCCTTTTGGGTTAGATGGGTTTCTTGTAGACAGCATATGGTTGGATGTTGTTTCTTGATCCATTCTACCAGTCTGTTTCTTTTACTTAGTGAATTGAGGCCATTTACATTAATGATTATAACTGATATATATTGGTTTACTTTTGACATGTTATCTTTCTCCTGTTGATTCTTTATCTTTCCTCTCTGTTTAACTGTTTGCCTTGCTTAGTGGTTTTTTCCTATGTTTATCTAGAATGTCTTTCAGTATTCTTTGCAGAGTTGGTATGGTTGTCACGAAATTCTTCAGCTGTTCTTTGTCATGGAAGTATCTTATTTATCCATCCATTTTGAAGGACAGTTTTTCAGGGTACATCAGTCTGGGTTGGAAGTCATTTTCTTCTAGGATCTGAAATACTTCACTCCATGCTCTTCTTGTTTTCTCATCATTTGCATTGAGAAGTCTGCTATGATTCTGATAGATTTTCTTTTATAGGTGATCTGTCTCTTCCCTGTAGCAGCTTTTTTCCCTCCTTTTTATTTTAAGAAAGAAACAAAATAAAACTAAAAATAAGACAAAATAGAAAAAACAAGAATAAAAGTAGAATACAGAGTTCAAAAAAATTAACATCGTAAAATCGCTAGTAGATACATTACAACTTGCCAACTTAACAATAGTTGTTAGAGTTACAGAATCTAAGCATAAATGTGGTTAGACATTCAAACATTGACAGTACAAACCCAGTAGCAGCTTTTAATATTCTGTTCTTATGATGCATTTCTGCCTGGGTATAGTTTATTTTGGTTATGGCTATTTGGAGTTCTATATGGTTCACTGATCTGTGTGTCAGTTTCCATTCTCATGTTTGGGAAATTTTCAGCTATTACTTCTGTAACTAACCTCTTGATATCATTTATGTTGTCACCTTCTTTTTTGTTTATACCTATCAATCTTATGTTGTTTCTATTTGCATCATCTTGCAGCTATTGAATTGCTACTTCCTGATTCCTAGTTATTTTTAAAAGATCTTTCCTTTCCTGTTCATTAGCTGCAATCTTGTCTTTGAGGTCTGAAATTCTACCTTTACTTTTGTTAAGGTGGTTTTGCCAAGTTTCTATGGAATTTTTGATTTCTTGTATATCTCTTTGAATCTGCTTCATACATTCTGTTTGTTTCTTATATTGTTCATACAGGGTTTCCATCTTTTTGCACTGTTCCTCTAATTTTTTAACTATGTCTTCTTTAGATGCATTCAGCATCTCTTTCATTACATTTGTCATTTCTTCTTTTACTTGGGAGATTTTTTCTGATCTGAGTTCTTTTATAGCTTCCTGAAATTGCTTCTTTACTTCAGTTGTTGTCATTTCAGAAATTTCAGGTGTATGGCTTACATTTTCTTCTATGTTCATGTCTCCTAGGCTTGCTTGAGTTGGGCTGGAAGTTTGAGATTGTAATTTTTCTATATTTCTGGGTTTTGAGTTATGTTCCAAAGCCTCCCCCATGTACTGGAAATCACCTGGTCCACTTTTGGCTCATGGGGCAGACTGCAGGCAACTGCTAGCCACTTGGAGGTTGCTGGACATGGCCCAGTTAAGCCTGAGGGGACCTTCTGTGCATCCTGCAGTGATTTTGGACACTAGGCATGGTCTTACTGGCTGGTAGCAATGTTCCAAATCTTCCCTGTGGGGTGGGGTTCTACTCATGCACATTCAGTTCCTAGGACTGAATTCAGGCCCCTGCTAACCACTTGGAGTTCACAAGGTGTGGCCCAGTTAGGCCTGCAGGGACTTCCCAGGCATCCTCCCATGATTTGGGACTCTCAGTATGATCTTACCGGTTGGGAGTGATGTTCCAAGGCTTCCCCGTGTGCTGGGATTCAACTCCAATAATATTATTTCTACCAACCCATTAAAGAAATAGAGTGGCCTTACACTTACTTATTATTTTGAAATTTATTTTGACTATATTTTAAAATTTTATTGTATGTCTTTACCTCTTTGGTTAAATTTATTCTTAAGTATTATATACTTTATGTTTCTTCTAGAGATGAAGTTATTTACTTAGTTTCCTTTTGAGATAGGAAATTTTTCTTGTAGATAAATGCAACTGATATTTTTGGGTTGATTTTATTTTGTACAACTTTACTCTAGTCACTCATTAGTTCAAAAAGTTTTTCTTGTGGAGTCTGTAGGGTTTTATTTACAAATAAGATTGTGTTATCTCCAAGCAGGTGGTTTTCCTCTTTCGGTGTATAATAAGTGTGTTCACTGAATGGTATCTGGTTAGGTATATTATACAATTATGAAAGACCCATGGGTTTCCTTCATTCTGGTTCATTATTTTTTCTTTCTAGTGATCCAACTGGATAATTTTAAATGATCTGTATTCAAGCTTTGTGATCTGCTATTGAAGTTCTGTCAAACTTTTAAGTTTAGTCATTGTACTCCCCAGCACTATTGTTTGATTTGGCTCTGTGTATGTGTGTGTGTGTGTGTGTGTGTGTGGTTTCCATTTTGTTACAGAATTTCTAATTTCTATTGCATTGCTTTCTTGATTTTATTTAATTAAGTGTATTTTCTCATAGCTCAGTGATCGCCATTAAGATAATCATATTGAAATATTTGTCACATGGATTATAGATTTCCACTGCTTTGAGGTTGCTTAATAGATCTCTGCTAGTTTCCTTTGAGAGTTTGCCTGATTCTCATTTATTCTTGTGGCCTTGAGATGGTGTCTGTGCATTTGAAGGGGCAGCTACAGAGTTGTATTTTCCATTTTTTACAGTACCTTCAGAAGGTAAGTAATTCTTCCTGGTTGTTTGAGTAGACAAGATTGCTTCCAGCACTATAATCAAGTGGGATGTGCACATTATGGGGCTTCCTTTGGGCCTACTGTCAGGTTGCATTTGACAGTCTTTCAGGAGTCTATCTCCTAAAGTGGCTTTCCTCAGACTTGTGTTTCATCAGAATGTCACAATCTCCTCTCTGAATTCCAAATTTCTTACAGACAATTTGGTCTGTGAATAATTGCTATATCAGTCTTCCCATTGTGATAGAAGAAGACAGACTTGTGACTTCCTCTTCTGTCTCATTGCTGATGTTACTTTTCTTTATCTTCTATAGCTGTCAGTTGCATCCAAATACCCAATGATCACATGCTTATATAGTCATAGAGTTGAAAAGCCCCAACTTTTACATTTCTATCACTAGAAGCTCTGAATTGTAGCAGCTTGATGATACAAACTTCCACCTTCTTTAAGATGGTTAGTTTGTCTACACATTTTTTGAGTTCTTTATTAGTTATTTATTATTGATATACCATATCACATGGAGTTATTCTTATTGTAGAAGGATGTATCAGTGAAGAATAGACAAGTATTGTTACCTCATTTGGCTTTTAAATTCCATGCGAAAACCAGATAGTGAATAACTTAAGTAAATTATGTAATAGTTTAGATGTTAAAAAAGATTAAACAGAAAAAAATAGTGGAAAGAGTGGAGAGAAATTGCTGGAGGCTGTCGGAGGTCAGTGGTCATAGGGGATAAAACTTAGATGTTATTAATGTGCTATTACCCAAAATTAGGCTACATCATTATTTAGAGGCAGAGTATTCAAAAGAAGCAGAAAACTACATACAAAGACACAAGAGGTTTTTCATGTGTGATACTGTCTAACTAGGTTGAAGAAGAGAGACTAAAAGAAGACAACCAGGATAAAAGACAGAAGAGTTAATTCCAAGAGGAAATCATGTAGGCTTTTCAGGGCTTGGAAAATGGAGTTTACTATCTGAGATAGATGACCCTTACAGGCTTCTGGGTAAGGAGTTTCATGATTTGACCCGTGTTTACAAAAACTAGGCTTCATATTCACTTTACCTTTATTGACTACAACCTAACTGTGAAATTAATTACATCAGGTGTCATCAGTGGATGAATGATGGGAAAAAATGTGGTATAAATACACACTATTCAGCCTTAAAAAGCAGAAATTTCCCTCATTTGCTAAACCATAGATGGACATTGTACTCTTTATAAAAATCAAATAAGTTGGGCTGAGGATTTAGCTTAGTGGCATAAACGTCTGCCTGGCAAGTGCAAGGTCATGAGTTCAATCCATGGTACAACAACAAAAAAAAAAAGTCAAATAAGCTACACACAAAAGACAAATACCACACAATGTTGCTTATTTATCAAATCTAAAAAAACTTGAACTCACAGAAACAGAGAGGATTGATGGTTACCCAGGGCTGGATGACTGAGGAATTGGGAATCTATTTGTCAAAGCACACAGATGTTCAATTAAATAGGAAAAATAAGTCAAGAGAGTTACTAGACAACATGGTGACTATAAAAATATATTGTACTCTTGAAAATTGCTGACAGGGAGGAGATCCAAGATGGCTGATTGAGATGTAGCGTGAAAAGAGAGCCTCTCTGAGAAAAACAACTAGGTATACATGTAGAGACATCTACATGTATAGAACTTCTAAACAGTTTATGAGAATTGATTATAGCTATTGTAAAAAAAAAGAAAGAGGAAAGGAAAATATTTTAAAGGATATAACTGCATGTATGTTTGAGTATGTAGGATTGATGACCATAATGCTAAGTTTTTTTGTTGGATAAATGAAAAGAGCTGACTGTAGCCTCACTATCTAAATGTCTACTTTGTATGCTTTACTTTTGTAACTTGAACAACTACTTCTAGGAGGAAAATATGTAATGGTCAACTAGTGATTTCTTACTGTTTTTTTTTTTAATTTTGGATTATAACTATCCTCTCTAAATAAAAAAAAGAAAAAAAAAGAAAATTGCTGACAGGAAATGATAAACACACACATATGTATGTTAAATCATAAACATATAAATTAATAGTTCATTTTGACCATTTTACTCTATGTATGCATGTATGCATGTATGTATGTATGTATGTATCATCTATCTCAGAATATCATGTTGTATATGATAAAAGTATACAACTGTTTTTTAACAAAGATTGAAACAGTGATTACTTTAGCTGCTATATTGAGAGCATGCTGAAGGGAACAAAGGCACAGGCAGTTTAAACAAATGATTAACCCTTGAGTGAGAGGATACGGTGACATTTATCAAGGAATTAAGTGTGGACCTGGTAGGACGTGGTGTCATTTTAAATGTTTTTTAAAAGTAGAGGAAAAAGGATGGATGAACTAGCAAAATACAGAGAGGCAGAGGGAGAAAATGGAGAGCAAGAGAGATACAGAGAGAGAAAAAATGTTCATAATGATACAGATTTACAAATTGGTTTGGTCTTAAAAATGGAAAGGATGAGATTTTCATGAGAGACAATGTGAAGGACTTAAGTATAGGACCAATGGACCAATTTAGTGCAAATGTTTTGGTATACTATTGTGTGTTCAGTTCTGCAAGATTAATTTTATTCTTTTCACTAGACAAAAATCTATTTTAATTGTACAAAAACAAACCTACAAAGTGCATAAAAAAGTATTTAAAAGAGAAACAAAATCAACAACAAAATCAGGTTTTGTTGTTTTTGTTGCTTTTGATACAGAGTCTCACTATGTAGTCAGGCTGATTTTGAACTTACTTTGTAGTCCGGGCTGGTCTTGAACTGATGATGATCTTCCTGCTTCAGCCTCCTGAGTGCTGGGATTACAGGTGTGTGCCACAATGTCCAGTTTAAAATCAGACAAATTATGGAACACTTTTTCTCAAATTCTTGGGGATCTTGGGTATTTGAGGAAAATAATAAATCTTAGAGTTTCAAGGACAATTCTCCCCACAGCCAAGCTTCTCAACACTTCTTCCCAGAGGAAGAAGTGGTGGAGAAACTGAAAGGTTTATGATTTCTGGATTACAAATACCAATTAAGACAAAAGTAGATTCACTTATTAATTAATTTAGAGTCCTCTACTCCAGCCCTACATGTGTTCCATAGAAAGCAAAGATGGGATTTAGAGAATGAAGGGAGGCCCATTTTAACACCACTACGACTGTGGATAGATTACTGATTTCTGATCACATATGTACTAGTCAGTAGATTTCAAAAGCAAAAAAAAAAAAAAAAATTCCCTTTGATATTGATCCTATCTTATCCCAAACAGAAAATTATGGACTCTTTCTTATTCTACTTCTAAAAACAAACAATGCAATTGATAAATGGAAATTCAATCACAGGAGCATTTAACTTTCCAGCTTCAGTTTAGAAAGTGCACTGAACAATAATATAGTATAAGGGAGATTAGAGAAACCAGGGGAAATGTACCTTACTACATGTAATTCTCCAAAAAGTTCTCTCAAAGAGAATTTTGTAGTCTTACTGCAGATAATTTCTCTCTGACTTCACCTAAGAGAAAGGCAGAGGAGGAGAGCCATATCAAAATCACAGATAGCACCTCATTGGTTCTCTTTTTGGAAGGTTAATTTTAAATACAAAAAGAAGCATCTACAGATGGAGTATCTAAATATGGAGGTGCTGGCTTGGAAGTTGTTATAAAAGTGTGGAGTTCAGGTACAACATTGTCAGGCTGCAGGTAAAATATGGAAGCCATCAGAGATATTTTAAAAACATGAAAAGACATCAGCTTAGTCACTGAGTACTGGTAAGAAGAAACTACCCCATGTTTGAGTCCTAAGCATTCAATATTTCAAAATGGAAGAGAATAGGAAGAAACCTCTAAGGAACCTAAAGACCAGAGAGAAAAGAAGAAAAGTTGATGAGTGACATGTCCCAATGGACAAGGAGGGAAAAAAGTGTTGCAAAGAGGAAACACAGATTAGCACTATCTAGGCTGCTGCTAAGATATGTCAGGTGACTAAGGATACTAAACCATTCAAGTTAACAGCATGGTAATCATTGGTAACCCTGATAAAAATGTTTTTGGCAAGGTAGCCTAGGTAAAAGTTGACTAAAATGGGTTAGAAAGACAATGGGAGAAGGAAAATTGGTAACTTTCCAGTTTTCCATTAAGGGAAAGAAACAAAAAAGTAGTCAATGGAAGAAAAAATAGGGTTGTGTGTTTATTGTTGACAAGAGGAAATAATAATATTTCATGCTTGAAAGAAAGGCCATGGAGGTGGGGTGAGGATAGAATTTAGTGAGAAATATCTCTGGTAAGATGAGAAAAGAGACAGAGGCCACTGGCTCAGTGGAAATCATGGTCTTAATCAAGTCCAAAAGAGAGTTACTCTATAAAATTCAGAATATAACCCATTCTATGCCTATTATTGTTTCATATATAGGGAGGCAGATAGAGGTGAAGTGGAAGGTGGTGAAAATTATCTCCTGTTTGGCTAGGTTTTCTCTGTAATTAGTAAGTGATTCACCAGCTAAGTGTGAGAATGGAAGAAATTTTGGAAACTTCAGAACATAGAAAAATATCAACTACAGAAAAATTTTTGTATATATTCCAAACCTTTTGCTCAAGGTGTCAATGGTTCTCATAGTTGTTTAAATATATATTCTCCTTCTATTTGGAGAAGGACACCATGTACCTCATAAATTATTTGTTCTCCAAGGTTAAAATCTTCACCAGCCATTGTTCCATGCAACATGACTTATGGAACTTTATACTCTTAGTCTCTTTAGTGACTATAGGTTGTTATTATTGCACCAAAAAATAAGATGTTAAAAATGAGAACCAAATGCCCTGAATGTGCTTTGACTACATAGATGATTGGGCACTATGTTAGGATAATAAGGTGGCACTGACTTTAGAAATGTGCCTCTGATTTAAGCTTCTCATTCTACAAATCCATATTCAAATCCACAAAACCATTCCAACCTTGTGTCATTGATTTGTTTGAGATTAAATTCAGGATTTCACTAACTCTTTTAAAATCCTTCTTTGTTGGTTTCAGATTAGCAGTCCAGTCTGTAAAGGTCACTTTGAATGTCTTTTCATTCCCAGCGAAAAATAGCAGGTGTTATTTATTGACTAAGTGCTAAACACTGGGTTAAGCTCTTTAAATATGTTTGCTAATTGAATTTTCTATACTTCACATGAGAGAAGTGTGGGACCCATTTTGGGGATGAGGAAACAGAAGTACTGAGATATGAAATTGCTTGTTGTGTGACACATTGAATCATAAAGTTAACAAGGTGCAAAACTGGATTTAAACCCTGAAATATAAGTGCCAAGATCTAAGCTGTTTAATGCTTTGAGAAGTCTAGACAAAGACCTCAAAGAGTAACTGACAATTCCTGGTGCTGAAAATCAGTCCTTTCTCGTATCTGTGCAGCATTCCTCACCTTTCACAGATGATGATAGGACCTCTAACTTTCACATGTCTTTTCTTATTCTTAAACATACTCTTAAATTTTTATCTATCAAACATCTATCTTGTATTAGTTTATGTTTTTCATACATTATATTACATTCATTTTGGAAAAAATAGATACCACATTTTAGACGGTTTTCAGTCACATTACTTTCTCTCCCTTTTCTCCCTCCTTCCCTCCCCTTATCCTTTTCTGTTTCCTACCATCTCCCCATTATTTTATTCATTTATAGTTTGAATTTCTATACAAGAGAAATCATGCAATATTTAACTTGTGTCTGATTTATTTCCCTTTACATTGTGGTCAGAGTTCAGGCTATACCACTCACTTCACTTCCAGGTTCTATTTTCAGACTTGAGAAATATTTTTACCAAGCAGACAAGCACCAGAGAGAGTTGAAAGACCTGTTGAAAGTTTAGAAACATGCAGGGTGCTATATGAAGCATTTTTTTCCCCAAAATAAAGATGTTTTTCTTTTTACATTTTGATGGTGTCTTTTTATCCACAATAACCATTTTAATTACAATAGAAAGCTTCTCATCTTTATCCTCTTCCTACACATACATTTTTAATGTAATTTCTAGAATAAACAACATGTCTCAAAGACAATTTCTGGTTCAAAGACTATGCTACCCTAACAGCTTCCTTCAACTTCAAGCCTTCCCTTCTTCCCTGTTATCGAAATCGTCAGATTGCTGGAATCAAGTCACTCACACTTGGTACCCTTTGCCCTCCAACTGGCAGCCAGAGCCTCCTTCCTCGCAAAGAACGACACTTCCCTGGCTTGACAAATACCGACTGTCTGCTCACCGTTTGTGCACAGCTGTGGCAGCTGAAAGCATCTGGCGTGCAACATATGGAATTTAATTTCCTGATATTTACATAGATTGAAACTGTTTCCCTCTAGATTCAGACAATCTTTTGCACCAGACCTCAAGGCAAAAGTTTTTAGACAATTTCATGCCCACCTCCTGTATTCCCTGTCTGAAATTTATTCAATGAACAAGATAAGAATAAGAAAGATGGTTAGTGCTTTATCATATTGAAAGATTAGAAGAAGCATTGCTGTGTTGATGTTTTCCACGAGTTCTGTTTTCAATTGGGAAACCCAGTTTTTAAAAAATGCTTCCTTGCAATATTTCAAAACAAATTATTAATTTTAGAACAGCTTTAAATTTATAAAAATCTTTTTAAAGTATTGCAGTCTTCCCATGTCTCCATGCACCCAGTTTCTCCTGTTGGTAACATCTTATATTGGTATGTGGCACTTGTTATAATTAGTGAACCAAAATTCATAGTTATTAGTTACTAATGTTTCTATTTGATTCAAATTTTATTAGTTATTTCCTGGTGTCTTTTGTCTGTCAGAACCATTTCTGAATTCGGCATTATATTTATGTTTCATGTCTCTTTAATTTCTTCTTGGCTGTGACAATTTGTCAGACTTCTCTTGATTTTGATGACCTTGACAATTTTGATAAGTGGAAGGTAGGCATTTTGTAGAATATACCTTAATTGTATCCATTAGAGTCCTTCATAATTATATTGGGGCTATGTAATTTTGGGGAGGATAATCACATTAAAAAGGGTCGTTTATATCACCTTAAATCAAGTCTACATACTATCAACATGATCACATTATTGAGGTTGACCTTGATCAGCTGGCTGAGGTGTCATTTGACAAGCTTCTTTATTATTCAGTTACTCTTTTCTTTCCACTTTCCTTATGCTACTCTTTAGAAAGGATTCTCTAGTTGTTATCCACTACTAAGAATGGAGAACTGTGTTCAATCTCTTTTGGGCAGAATAGCTCCATAAATAACTTGAAATTCTTCTTCAGATTTATGAGGTATGATAAAAATATATGATGAATGTTTACATTTAAATAAAATTTTACAGCCAAAGACACATTGCCGTTAATCTCCCCCACAGTACTCCCTCTTGCTCTGAGCACAGTTATCCAGTAGTTCTTGCCATTTTCTTAAGCAGCCCTGGAAGCCCTTTTCCTGAGTGTTCTTAGGAAGTATAATAAAAAATACAGTGACTGCACTGCCCAGTGTCACAGCAGGAAAGTAAGGCTCATAAAAACATTACAGTTTTTAATCATCCTCCTCATTCACTGGATCTAACACTGCAATTTCAGGCTCTCCCTAAAGTCAAAATGAGTATAAAAGGTAAATATTTCTAATTTTTTCAAGACATTGAGGAAGCCAGGACAGAGCAGCTAAAGACATTCAGAAATCAGAACTTCCAGAAGGACTTCAGGAAGTTACCCAAAAACAAACTAACAAACAACCAAACAAACTTAAAAAAGAGATAATCATATTCAAAGTGAGGAGCTGTCTTTTGAAGGGAATTAATGGCAATGTGTTTCTTACAGCAATAACATTGTTTTTAAAAATTAAAAGCCATCTTATTTTTATCGTATCTCATATGCCTTCTATTAGTTATTTAATCATTTATATATATATATCAGTATTTATGCATGGATATTTATTTCCTGCTTTGGCTATATTATAATACAGCTGGATCATTCTGTTGTTCATTCTGTGTTAGCTTCGAGCACTGAGCTCCCTTTGACTTAACTTCCTCGTCCCTTTGCCACATTCCCATCACTGTGGGATTTGTTTGATTTTTGAAGGCTTCGTTATGTTCTGCACTCCAAAATGTTCAACTTCTTCTCATTTTTCCTCATCTTGTTCTAGAATCAGCAATTATTTTCCTTTTAATTTTGATGTGACTTAGAGAATCCTTGTGATAAAACATCCACTGTGTGGTAAAATTTGGACAAGAGAGTTACTTAAGATTGCTTAACAAGATATCATATATGCCACTGTTATTATTTCACTTATTATAATCATCATTACTGTTACTATTCCAGTTGCTTAATATTGAAAATTTCATGCTTTTGATCATCAAATACTTATTGAACACTACTATGTTTGAAACAACGAGATAATAGATTTTGAGGATATATCATAAGACTTAGGGACTACATCTATTCAAAGAACTTATAGTCTAACAAAGAAAGTAAATACTGTAAATAAGCAGGAAGAGTAAATGCTCTCATCGGGATAAATAATTACAGAACTGGAAAGGAATGTAGGTGACAGTTATCTAAATCAGGTGTAGACTACTATTTTCTTGGAGATCAAATTAATGAATGTATTGAGGAATTAACATCTACGTTAACTGCTTCCAGACATTTGACCACATAAAATTTTAGTTTTCTTAATGAATATTTGCAGGATCTGTATTTTCCTACGATCTTGTCTTTAATACTGTTTCCAAAAGAACTTATTGATGACTGAACTTGGACTTTGTATCTAAAATTCTCTGAAGCTAAGAGGTACAGAATATCTCAAAACTTCAGGAGGCTACAGCTCCCAGAGTTAAAGTTAATTAACCAAAATTCAACTGAATTTTAAAATTTCAGATTCTAAAAACTAAATGCATTTTCCATTTTTGAATATCTAAAAGTAACTATTTTACCATAGATCTAGACAGAGTGTGTACTTTAAAGTTGATTGTAACAGCCTCTTATATCCCACAAATTGCTTCCATAATGCAGTGTTCATTTCCCTTTGACCAGTGACATCTCTGTGTTACTTCTCCTTAAATAGCTATGCACATGTCAGTGATACAAAATCACATAGGTAACTTCTAAAGCAAATTCAAAGAACAGTCTTTAGCTTCTATTTATTTCTTGCTTGAGATATTTACATTTGACATTCACCCACAAGTCTGTGAGAAAGCCTAAACTGGCCCATGGGATGATGAGAGAGGCCTTGTGCAAGGGCTGTGGCTGAGAGCTCATCCTTTGCCCTGAGTGACAACCAGTATAAAATGAAAGATATGCAAGTGATGACGTCTCCATGTTTTTTAGCCCCTAGATCTCAAGTCATCTTGGCTTATAATAAATGTGCCCCGATAATGCCCCAAATAAGATACGGAAGAGATAAGATATCTTCTCTATGCTCTCTTCCACAGAATTCATCAAAATAAAATTGTTCTTTGATGCCATGATTTTTTCTGGGAGAGAGGAGATTGTCATTAGCTACGTTGTTGGTTATTCCCTGAGGGACATAGAAAAACAAAAATATAGTTATCCTAGTGTAAAGTAAAAATAGCATGTATCTCTTTAGATGAATCAAATAATACTCTATCATGATTGGTAGGTCAAGATTTTGGGGTGCAGCTCATCTGGATTAATCTGATTTGATTGACTGATTGATACATGCAATTTTATTTATTTGCTACCTGCCTATCTGGGCCACTGTTTAAATTCCTAATGTTCAGCCATGCAAAACATTGTACATTCCTTTGAGTACAGTGTTAAACTGCTAGGCAGTGGATAGGAATTTGGATTCTGTATTTTTAATGTAACTTCTACCCCTTTTGGTTTATCACTCACCTCTTGAAAGAAGTGAAATTGTTTACAAACGCTTAGTAATGGGCCTGGGATGTAGATCAACAGAGGAGTGCTGCCTGGCAAGTGCTAGGTCCTGAGTTCCATTCCCCCCCGCCAAAAAAAAAGCTTAGTGCCTATCAATGCCTTATTGCACATCTTGCCTGTCATGAAAACAAAATGGGTCAGTTATCACAAAAATGTCTTGAACTCTTTGATAGTACTTTACAGTAATATTTACAGCTCCTGATTGCCCTAAGTGGCCTGTGTGTTCTCACTGGGAGATATGTAATGTATAGAATCAGTTCTGTTAGTCCTCATAAGCTGTGGCCACACAATTGGTAGCTGCATTTTACAGGTGAAAAGTTAAATAATCAATCCAAAGTCAAACAAGTAGCAGTTTACATGATAGATATTCAAATCCTACACTAAATCTAGAGTGCATGAAGTAAAAGATTATAAATAAAGTTTTGCTGTCAGCAATTCATTTTCATAGATAATATGAATATCCTTCCACACAGACCAATTTTCAACATACAAATTTGGGATACCAAATGTAAAATTATCAGTGTGTGTGTGTGTGTGTGTGTGTGTGTGTGTGCGCGCGCACGCATGCCAATGGAGAATTTTCATAGATTTACAATCTCAGAGATTAGAAATTCTAAAGTGGAGATAATATCAGATAACTTACAGATTATTCTCTAAATTCAATAAAATGCTCAAATATCAAGCACACTTCTAAAATAAAACAAATACCCAATAGGTGCTACTTATTTCATTGATCATATAAAATTTCCATCTTTTGAAGACCAAAATCAGTTTAGTCTAATACTGGCATCTTACATTAATACTGTAAGGCACAGAAAAAAGTGGAATCACCAGTTTCATGTAACCAATATTGTACGTGTACGTTGGATTTGTTTTAACTACATGTTTGCTACACATGTAAAATAACAAAAGGAAGAATAATCATATATTTATAATAGTAAAAACAATATTCAAAGAAATAAATTAAGAAAACAAAAAAACAAAATTTATAATACCATAAATATAATTTTATACTAAGAAATTCACTTAAAAATACATAGAAAATTTATAAATTTAGAAACAATAATACAGGGCCAGATGTGATGGTCCATGTTTGTGATCTCAGCACTCAGGAGGCTAAGGCAGATGGATGGCCACAATTTTGAAGTCAGCCTAGGTAGACCTTGTTAAAATAAAATAGAAACCACAACCACAACAACAAAAATGGAAAAGTACAAAATATTGCCAAACTCATCAAAGATTACTTAAGTACATGTAAGAATATAATATGTTGATAGACCAGAAGATTTACTATTGTTAAAATGATGATACAGCCAAAGTGATCTGTGGTTTCAAACACTGTTCATATCAAAATCCCAGGTGACATTTCTATTTTCAGAAACAGAGAATTTGATTCTGAAAGTCATGTGGAAATGAAAGATGTTCAAAATAGGCAAAACAATCTTTATAAAGGAAAATAAACTTGGGAGACTCATCTCATTTTCAAAACTAACACAAAGTTACAGGAATTAAGAGAGTATCGTATTGGCATCAGGAGAGACATATAGATCAATGAAATCCTGCCTGCCCAGCACACATTGACATGATGAAGACTCCCTGTGGTTACCCCAGCTTGGAAGGGAGGCACCAGCATACCCTGCGCCTGTTTACACTCCAGTAGCCACCAGAAGACTGGGGAAAGCAGCAAACAGTAGAAATACCTAGCCAACATGCTTCAGAGTAATTATAACCCATACAGAAAGTGCCAGGGACCCCACTACCCACTTGTCTGGAAGAAACCAGGAACATGACAGGAGGAAGAAGCAAAAGCTGTCTCTGGCCTCCAATCCAAACAGTACTGGTCCAGGAGATGTAAACATGGAAGAGATCTGGAGTTGCACATCTGCAATTTATGAAGCAACAGCAACTGAAATAAAGAAACAGCTCCATGAATATATAAAAGAACTTAGGACAAAAATACTATTACAGGTAAAAGAAGATATAAGAAATATAATAAAAGAATTGCTAAGCACCGCTAAAGACACAGATGGAAGAATAGAGGAACACTGAAAAAGGAGGGAAACCTTCAATGAAGAATATGAAAAAAATTAGAATACATGAAACAGATTCAAAGAGATTATTAGGAAATTAAAAATTCCATTCAAAGCTGGCAAAACTGCTTGAAAGAAACTAAAGATAGACTACTAAACCTTGAAGACAGGTTTGCAGCTTGTGATCATGAAAGGAAAGATCTCTTAAAGATAACAAGGAAGGAGGAAGCAACAATACAAAGGCTAGAAGATGACGAGAGGAACTATAACTTAAGAATAAAAAGCATGAGGGAAGAAGCAGGGGTAAACACAAATGAAATACAAAGGCTATTTACAGAAACAATTAAAGAAAACTTCCCATGCATAGGAAAAGGAAATGATACTCAGATAAATGAGGCATACAGAACTCCAGCCAGCTATAACCACAATAGATCTACACCCAGACATATAATAATCAAGATCCCAGAAATTCAACACAAGAATAGAATACTATAAGCTGTCAGAGAAAAGAAACAGATCACCTATAAAGGAAAACCCATCAGAATCACAACAGACTTCTAAACATAAACCATCAAATCAAGAAGAGCTTGGAATGAAGTATTCCAAGTCCTGGAAGAAAATAACCTCCAACCCTGCAAAACTGTCTCTGAAAATTAATGGAAAAACAAGATGCTTTCATCACAAAGAGGAACTGGGGGAGTTCATGACCACCAAACCAACCCTACAAAAAATAATGAAAGACAATCAAGAGAGAGATAAAAAAGACCATGGTTTCAGGAATGGTGGCTGAAGTTGCAGGAATGGCTGCCAGTGATTGAGGCAGACATTGGAATGAAGGGAAAAAGTAGACAGCCAACGGCAGAAAAATAGCATGACAGAGATGAGGCAGAGGTTGGCCATTATCACTAATATGGATGGCCTCAATTCACCAATAAAAAGAAGGCAGAGTGGATCAGGAGATAGGGTACATCAAGATGCTCTATATAAGAAATACAATTAACCTGAAAGAGGGTTTATAGACTGAAAGTCACAGACGAGAGATCAATGCTCTATGTGGCAGGGAAACAGAAAAAAGTAAGGTATCTTGCCCATCAGCTGCAGATTGGTTAGAAAGTGATGACACTTTAATACAATGAAGAACTGCTCAGCTATTAAGAAAGAAAACCTTGGGGCTTTTGTAGGTAAATGGATACAACTTGAGAACTTGAGGGGTAAAAATGTTCAGAACCACTTAGATGAATAGCAGGTTGCCTCCCTAATCTAAAAACTAAAGGAGTTAGTGGGATCCAAAATGTGCAGTGCACCCTGGGAGAGTGAAATGGGAGAAACTGTCTACAAAGGGAAGGCAGAGGACATTGTTAATCCTATATTTTAATTTGAAATCCATATTGTTTTCATCATTCTGTTTAGTTTGGTTTTATTCTGTTCCAGTTTGTCTACTTGTATTAGATTTGATGGCATGGACAGCTATTCCAAAGATAGTAGGATATATTATAGTAACCATTTTTTATTTCCTATTAACTTGATTTGAAGCCCTGTATTGCTTTCACTGTCTTGTTTTGGCTGATTTTATTTGAATGTTTTGTTTGATAGAATCAAGTCTGATGGTATAGGTAACTACTTGGAAGGCAATAAGATTCACTATGATAACCATTCTGGCTTGGCTATTATCTTCGTTTGAAGTCCTATAATGTCTCCAGTGTTTTGTTTTTATTGGTTTTTCTCTGTACTGTTATGTTCAATTTTATTATGCCTGATGATATGGGCAATTTTTTTGAAGATAACAAGAGGCATTATGGTAGCCATTACTGATCTCCTTATATTTTGCTTTTAAATCATGTACTATGTCCATCCTTTTGTTTTGACTGACTCTATTTTGTTTTGTCACATTTGGTTTTATTCTCTTCAAAAAAAAATAAAGTACAAGAAAAACCCTTGCATTTTAGGTTACATGAATTTTGACATAAGTATCAGTCTTTTCAAGAAATTATTCTAAAATAATTAGATATTTATTAGAAAAAATGATATTGGGTTTCTCCATTCCTTGAATCATATAAAATCAACTAAAATAGATTGTAGATCTATAAAATATTAAAAGAAAGCATAAAAATAAATTTAATGCTTTTCAGTTAGGTGTACTTCTTAGTTATAACACAAATGCATATATGACAAGATAAAAATTAGATAAATTTAATTTAACCAAAATAAGCAAAAACAAAATAAAAAAAATTATGAATTGGTGAAAAACCCAAAACATTTGAGTATTTCAAAGGGTACCATAGAGCAAGTTAAAATTCATCTCAAAGAATGAGATTAAATACTTGCAAATCATTTATGTGATGAGGGACTTAAGTCTATAATATATAAAAATGCCTTGCTAATCTATAGTAACTAAATAACACAATTAACATATGGGCAAAAGTTTTGAATATATATTTCTTCAAAGAAGATATGCAAATAATCAAAAAATGAAAAGATTTTCAATGTAATTAGCCATTACAAAAATATTTAGTATTCCTTTGCATCAATTGAAAATAAAACATAGTTAATAAAAAGTTGGCAAAAATATATACAAATTGCATCCTACTTATACAAGAATAAAAACAATTTGTCTATTTTAGAAAAGTCTAACAGCCTTCTAGGTGTTACCTCTAGAATACACTGTGACCCAGGAATTCTTTTCATTGGTAGATATGCAAGTAAATTGATATTTGATCACACAGCATTATCTGTACTACCAAAAAATAGAGGTAAATTAAATGAGCATCAAGTGATGAATAGATACATAAAATATGTATTTTCTATATAGCAAAGTATCAT
Organism: Hydrochoerus hydrochaeris; assembly: GCA_004027455.1. Lineage (NCBI taxonomy): Eukaryota > Metazoa > Chordata > Mammalia > Rodentia > Hydrochaeridae > Hydrochoerus > Hydrochoerus hydrochaeris. The sequence goes on from PVLA01009868.1 coordinate 62,428, forward strand.
TCTGTCATGAAGAGGAATGAAGCAATGATGCACGCTGCCTCATGGATGAATCCTGAAAGCATCATACTAGATGGACAAAGCCAGTCACAAGAGACTACATACTGTGTAAAATATTCATATGTAGGGGCGGAAAGTAAATCAGTGAGGGCTAGCAGCAAAGGAAGGAAGAACATGGAATAACTGGCAGTGGATGTCTTGTTCAAACTCATTATTAAGCAACTTTGTACTAAAAACCACTGATCACTACATTTTAAATGGGTGAATTGTATGTTATATGGATTATATATCAATAAAGCTATCAAAATACTAACCCCACAATGTATTAGATGCTCTTTTAGTTGTTTTATAGATAGACATTTATTTGCTCATTGATACAACCCCATTATATAGAAATGCTTTTATCTATTTTTTAAATAAAAGATGAAAGATTGTCCAAAGTTTATTAAGAGTAAAGTTGTGGCTAGAATCCACTCCTGATAGACTCAGAAATCACACATTTAATTACTATGGTACATCACCACTTAACAACTACAAAATGCATGTAACCACCCTGTGTCTTCTCTTTGCTCTCATCAGTTCGGTTCTAGTTGTGTTCTTTCTCCTGCTACATGGTTTCCATCCTAAGTTTTTGTGTATGTGTCAATGACATTCTGAAAACTTGTCAAAAGTGCTCATACTTGAGACCTAAACTCATGTCTTCTGTGTGGCAGGATGGATTCTTTTCTTTGGCTTCTCAAGGGTTCCAGACTCTCATCTAGGACAGGAAGTGGAGGTGAAATAGTCACATGGCTTTAAAAGAAAGGTGCTCATGTTACATATAGCCTACCGTTTGAATCATGGCTTCATCTCTGCTAGCAGCACAGCTTTAGACTAGTTACTTTATTTCTCTGTACCTCAGTCCCCTCATCTTTATATCCTGGATGAGAACAGTATCTACCTACAGCCATGACATCAGTGTTGTGAAACTTAACATGTGTAAAGCTGTGAGATTGTGTGCAGCCCACACTCAGAAAACAGGAGTCACTCTCTTTATTTGTCCTCAGAGTCCCCCCAGATTCCCTGGATGGCTTGCAAAGCAGATCAGCAGAGCAGATTAGCAGTAAAACCTACTGAAGGTCAGAAAGCTCTCTTTGCTTTGAGCCTGTGAAACCCTTCCCTTTCCAAATGGCCAATTTAAATTGAAAACCTGGGACAAAAACACACTAAGACAGGGAAAGGAGTGCATGACAGGAGTTGGCTTGGTCTCACTGCTTCTCTAGAGAAATTAGAGCAGCTAAGCTGTTTAAATGCCCAGCCAGGACCCATGATTTAATTTGATTTTATAGTGCCAAGGACTCCCTTGTTGTGGTTTCGCTGTATCACATACAGAGCTGGCCTCTCCCTGCTGTGCCTTTCTGGAGAGGGAGCCAGGCGGCACAAACGTGTGCTGGCACAACAGTCAGCCCCAAAGACGTCACATATGGCATCTGTAGGCGGTCACGTCTGCACGGAAGCCCAGGAAAAGGACCAGAGACGGGACCCGAGCTGAATATGGGAGGTTTTGTGCTGCTGGCTCGGAAGGAATCAGGGCTCTGCTTTCTGTTCCAGCTCTGGGACTTTATTGTGCTGGTCAAGTTGTCTGCTTGAGCCTCCACTTATCCACATGTAACATGACTAAAAATCAATCCATATGTCTCAGGATGCATCAAGACAGTGAGAGCTGATAACTGACTCTGAGTAGGTTTTCAATCAGAATTACTGTAGGTCTGCTAAAAATAGAACTGGATAAATAGTAATTGCAGAGTTTAGGCCAGTATGTCTGGCTTCATCTTCCTCACTCTAAGAAAACAGTATTGAAGAAGCAGAAGCCCCATAACATTTCTTGACATGATGTGTTCATTTTACATTCAGCTCTGGAATACTAGAATATGAAAAATTGAAGGAAAAGTAAAATCGGTGTACTCTATTTAGCAAGCAGGGAAGTTGAGGCTCAGAGAGGGAAGTTGACCTGTTGAAATACAGCACAGTTGTACCTGGATTTGATATTTCTGGGTCTTTTCCCTCACTGTATTGCATTGTTTCTGGGAAACCATCTGGAACAAGTTTTCAGAGAGACATGATTGCAGTAACTATAAAAGATAAGAATGTTCTGGGAAGAGAACTTCATTTACTCAGAGGAAGCAAAGTGTGAAAGTAGGGCATAGACAACTTGCCATGGCTTCCTCTACCTCAGAGTTCAGGCCATAGCTTCAAGGCACAAGAAAGCCATATTGACTGGCATATAAATGACTTGAGGGCAAAATCTGAGTTCACATAATCTTCATGAGCCACTTTCTGGTATGTGACAACTAGCTTGTTTTAAGATTTGAGAAGTGATTGTTTATTGACCCTGGATTTCCAAATCTGAGAACCTGCATAGGTAAAGTAACTTGTAAATGTTGGAGTTTCCTCAAATTGGAAGAAATTCTGAAATCTATCAGTACCTATTCACTTTCCTAAGAATTCTTGTATATGGGAGACTAGGCACAGGCAAAGACTAGAGAGATGGCTTTCTATGGAAATGATATACTTCAGTTCACCCACAAGCTTGGTAATCAGCAAACTTTTCCAATAACTAGCTAATGTATAGCAAACGATCCTGCAAGGTGCTGGTTCTAGTGAGTGAAATGAGTCAAAATTATACAAACAGAACTTAAAATCCAAAAAGATTCATCACGTACCATTTGCCTTAGCCTAAATTTCTATCCTGAACATGTATGTATTTCATTGCTCTCAGTCATCAATACACAGGATACCAAGGGGCCAGCTAACCATTGATTATCCTCACTGTATTTCTAGCTTTCAAATTAATTCTCTAAAAATAGAATTTTGATAATCATGACTTGGGTCAGGGATGAATAAATAACCCTAAGAACTCTCAAAAATTAATGGCAATACCAAAGTATGGATGTATCATTTTACCATGGAGGAATCCATTACTGAAATCTTAACTTGAACAGAACTAAGATAGCACTAGCTATAAATAGAAAATATGTTGAGTTGGTCTTATGAAAGATGATTTTATAATGAAAGAGGGAAATACTCAACCTCTTTGGGACATTTTATAGATGTCTCACTCTTGTCATTTGTCTACTTGATCACCATTACTTCTTTACAACTTGTGAATTATCATCACCATAATTTTGGGACAGTCAAGTCTCCATAGAAGAAAAAAAATTGTCTTTGTCTTTTTCACCATTAAATTGCTAGAACTTGTGAAACTGGTATGTTGCAAGTTTGTTAAATGACTTGTCTATGGTCATAAACCTGGAAAAATGACAAAATGGTGAGTTGAATGGTAGTTATAAGAATGTATGTCACTCCATGGTTAGAGGAACTCAGCTTGCATCGTACCACTCATTCTTTGATACACTTTCAAAGTATATAAAAGACTATAAGTCCATTATTTGTCTCAGTTACTTCTCTCTCACTGAGACAAAATACCTAATATCCAAAGTTAAAGTGATAAAGGTTTCTTTAGCTCACAGTCTGTAGAAGTTTCAGTCCAGAGTGGCTAGCTTCAAAGCAGGGCTGCACATGGCAGAGGTGTAACCATTCATGGTAGAGTAAGACAGCAAAAACAAGAAAGAGGTTAGGGGGAGACAGGCCTCTTTTCCCCCCTTATATTGCATGCAGGCGACTCGGTCCAGGGCTGGTATAGCACTCATACCCTTAAACCTAGCCAGAACTATGCCAAGTCTGTCAGGGGTCTGCTTTAATGATCATACACCCTTAATGCCAGCATCACACATTCTAGATTCAGCCACCCCTGAAAAAGTCTTATGACTGTGTGAGGCTTTGGGGTGACATCTGGACGCAGTCATGTGTTATTCTTTGTGTTTCTTCTTGATCCACACAGCTTTGCTCCGGGCTCCTCTCCTCTTCGTTTCTCACCCCTAGAGCCACTAGTTTGCTCTCTGTTCTTCCAGCATTGTTAACCTCATGTTATCATTTTCTGCTATTTCCCAGGCCAGAAACCATCTTCTTACATCAGAGTAAAGCTAGGATTTCTCATTTATCTGTTCCCTGCTCAAATGACATTTCTTCAGATAAACTTACTATCACAAGGCAATCTATAATTGCTATCCAACAACTTGCTGTCCCATTACTTTTATTATTTTCTGTGTCCTATTTATTCCTATCTGAAATGAAATCCTCTCCTTATATAGTTGGCTGTCTTTGGTCAGAACACTATTAGAATATTCGTTCTATCATGAACTTTACCTCTTTATTCTTTCTTACCACTCACTATTGTATTCCTAGAATGCACAAAAACTAATGACATATAGTAGGTGTTCAACAAATGCCTACTTGATGTACAAACAAAAGAATAAACAGTTGATTGTCAGCTTATGAATAAATTCTCAAATTACCAGTTCTGAATCCTTTTTACTTTCTGCATGTCATCCCACTATAGTCTTCAATCTTTGTCTTTCCTTCTCATTTTAGCCTTTCCCATAAGGGTTGACAATTTGCTTATCCAACATTTTCCTTCTCTTTTTCTTCTGGCTTTGACTAGGTCTTGATGTCACAGTATTTAACTTTCCCATGCCTCAACAGTGCGCAATCCCTTATAGTTTCCTCATGTAACACACCTTTCCTTCTAAGTTTTTGTTCTTGCTATTTCCTCTCTCTGGAACATTTTGTTTTCTCAAAACCCATTCCATCTTTTCCACTGTCTAAATCCAACAGAGCACATATCTGTCTTGCTCTGGGAGACCACCTCTGATATTCCATGGCTTCCTTAATGCTTACTCCATATCTATGATGCAATGTTTATCCCACAATGGAATTATACTTTCTTGAAATTTTCTTCTTGGAAATTGTTAACCCAGGGAAGAAAAGACATAGATTTTGACTTCTGTCTAAATATCAGCTGAAGTACAAAGTTGGGCATGAAGGAGATGCTCAGTAGACCACACATGAATGAAGGAGTGAAGAGATAAAATTGAAACAAGAAATTATTCGATTCATAAGAAAATGTATCTGTAAATGTCTGGCTAAAGTTTTATTGCTAAATTACACATAAGGGTTGAGCAGTTGTCCTGGTTTCCATAGAACAAAAAAGTCACTGAATGAAGCCCTTTCAGTGCCCACACTGAGAAATTCCTGGCTAAATGAGGACTGACTGGTCACCCTATGCATACTCTTGAGATTGACAGTGACAAGATGGAGAGCTCATGCAGTGAATTTTTCAGGCTGGATCAAATTCCAAGCAATAATTAATAGGCACACAGATGTGCAAAGCAGACATAGACTGAAGTATGGAGGCAGGAGAGGGATCCAAGATTGTATGGCATTTCCTGCAGTAAGTGAAAAGTTGAAGTACTTTGGTGATGAACAGAAGGAGAAAATGGGAAAATAGGCAGGTTTGGGTCTCAATGTGTCTTGTGAGCTCTATAACTCTGGGTGAGTCACATGACCTCTCAGCTTCCTGTCTATGAAGTATATTTTCTAATACCAAATGGAGGCTATTACAGAATCTAATTCAGTGCCTGATAATTGCTCTATAAAGAACTATTCCATTCATCACACTATGAACCAAAATGTCTCTGGACTCAAATAGGGCTATTCTAATGCAGAGTGTTAAGTAGTTGTTACATTTTCCAATCGTGAATTAGCGAGAAGTCTGGTCTGGTGAACCAGTTAGTAAACACTGGGTTGCATGTAATGTGTGTTTCCTAACTCTAGTTTTGTGACTTTTAATAGTTCCCTATCACTATAGTGACGCTGATGTGGTGAGGTTACAGAAAGACTCACGGATTCTCAAAAATCAGGCCCCAAACACCAATATCCACATAAAACATATCATACTTTTTTGACTGTGGAATTCTATTTCTAGGAATTTATCCAAAGGAAATAGCCAGAGAATGCATGTAAATGATGTTCATCTCAGCATTGTTTATTGGGGTGAAATATTAGAAACATCTGAAATGCTTAGCAATAGAGATTTGGCTAAGTTAATTTACATTTTTGACATTCAATTGAATACTATGTAGACATCAAAAAAATGTGTTCCCTAAAATCATTTAATGGTTTGGCAACATGTTCAAGGCATATTGTTAAATGAAGAAAGCAGATAACAAAGCAATATGTTCAGTATGTTTCCAATTTTGTAAAATAAAAATCATGAAGGAAAAATAACAATATTAAATACTACCAGAGTAATTAATGGTTGAGAACTTGAGCTGTGTCATGAAAATGTCTAAGTTCCAATTCCAGCTTGATTATTTCTTTGCTATGTGACTTTTGAAAGTATTACCTGCTTTTGCCTTGACTTTTTTATTGGTGAAGTAGGAGAAATATATGTACCTACTTCATGTTTTCATATGTGTGTGTGTGTGTGTTGGATGAATAAATGAGTTCACATAGATCAAATTTGATATGATCATCTAACACCGTGTTATAGAAATCTTGGCTAATATTTTTATATTTTTCAAGTGAAGTATTTCATAAGTCAACATTTTTAACAAAGTGAAACAAACAATAATTTATGCAAATCCACACAGCTATTAAATACTGAGCCGTGATTTCAATCTAAGGCTGGCTGATTCCGGAATTGGAGCACATAAACGTTATATAACTCAGGAACTGTTATCTCTTATGTTTTTATAAGGACCAAATGAGAGGCAAGTGTTGCTTCTTTGTGACTTTTTGGGTTTTCTAAAATTTTAACAATGAATACATAGAAAAATAATATTCATGCTATATTTTAAATTGAAATGAAACAGTGAACTCATGGGAGACACTACAAATAGTATAAAGTGTCAGATTCATGGCCATAGAAAACAAGTCACAATACACTGTAGTGATTGGCACAGAATTCTGCAGCCAGGGTGAATTCCAGGCTCAGACAGAACTGAGTTGAAATCCTTCATATATGAGCTGTGGAACCTTGTACAAATTGCTTATCTACTCATAGTCTCATTTTCCTCTTCTGTGAAAGTGGATCACATCTCTAATGTCCCAAGGAGTTGGAGCAGTAAGTGAGGAGGCCCTTGCTACTCCACATAGACAGGAGGTGCTCAGCTATTGGTGGTCCTTAGGATGGACTGCAGTGTCTTTTAAAGCCACTGTAATACCTGTCAGTTACATAAGGCTGGGGAGTCCTCCTCCTTCCTAATCTCTTTCCTTAAGGGGCAACAATACAGTGCAGAAACAACTTAGTAGCCAGTTGGCTGGATCACTGTTAGATAGCTCTCTGTAACTTATTTACATATTGGATGAGAATTTTGCCATTAATCTTGAATGTGTATCTTCCCCCACTTTAAATACCAACTGAAACATCAAATGCAAGAGATTTTTATAAGATGTTAAAAATATATCAAGGATTGGATCTGGCCTGCCTGTTGCTGATTTGGGAACAGTTTTGAATGCATTCTTTATATCCAGATTGGATTA